>JAODKC010000045.1:7216834-7259597 GCA_026777985.1 Mormyrops attenuatus
CATAGACTGTAGACTGTGGATTACTGTCGAATCGCCCCCCCCCCCCCCACTGCATAAACAGTGGATTACTGTCGGATGCCCCCCCCCATGCCACTGCATAGACAGTGGATTACCGTCCCCGTCCATTTTTACTGATTATTATCTATTATATGTTATAATAGTGGAAAACATGTATAACAACACTTAGTCACAGATAAAATCTTTACCAGCTATGCTACTGCCAAGTTTAAAAATAACTTTGGTGATGCCCAGTTGATGATATGAATATGGAAGCACTTCCTTATGTCTGCTACATCCTGACAACAGTGTGAAGAATTGAGTTCATCAGCAAGAATCCAATTTTGCTTCTAGCCATTAATAGTACAATGACATCCTGTCTGACTCCTGATGTGAACATAATAGCAATGCAACTACTGCATGAATAAATATAAGAAAATGAAGACGCAGAAAGACAAACAAGGCATATAATGACAATGATCCAATTATTTAATCAAAGGCGCACACATAGAAGTGTTAACAGCGTATTAATGATATAATCAACTAAATATAAATATTCAATAAATACCATAATAAAGCCAAAACTGAGCTTAACAAGGGTAAATAAATACACCATACATTTGGTCCGGGCTTAAGTGACAACAGATTAAATAGATACTAGTAGTAATTGTATAAAGTAAGCATAAATTCTCAATCATGAATTGATTGTAGATTGGAAACAAGCAAATTATATAAAACAGCTTTGCTAAGTACAATAACCCATAAGATGCATATTTGCTTATTTTTTGTGGACTATGGGTGTAAATTATGGGGGTGGGAGGATTTGTAATCCTCAATCAAAACTGGTCAATATACCCCCCATGTTCAACCCAACATTACGCCTTTGGTGGTGACAGAATATAGAAGGACAGTTCAGTATTATGGTTTTTAACTGTTCAAAGTAATGGTATTGTGCTGAATGCAAGTTTTCTCTCATGTTAAACAATTTAAACTGCCTAACATAAGTACAGAAATCCTTCTTTGGAACCAAGACCTACACCATAACAGGACCTCATTCAAAGATCCTTTCACAAAGAGATTTCCATTTTGTCCATGATAACAATGAAAAGCAGTAAAGTGTTTAATTTTTTTATTAACCTTGCACATTGAGAGAGAAAAAATAGATGCTGATTAAATACAGGAGTAATATTTGACAGTCTAAACACATTACAATTTTAAATTACGCTTATTTTCATTATGAGTAGTAGGATTATTTTAGGATTAATCTAAATGTTTGTTTTCTGTTAATCAGTACTATATACAGATGCGTGCATTTTATATATATTCAAATCACATTCACGAAGATAAATATAATTCTCAACAGTGTACACAGTCTTAGGTAGTCATAGTAATCAAGCCTTGTACTATTCTTAATGTGCTTCTTAAGCTTCTTAATGTGCAACATTGTTTCAGTAGTCACTGGAATTTTTATTGCCTTCAAATTCATTAGAGTGTTAGCTCACTTGATTCAAGGATACAAATGAGCTTTCATGTTAACATTTGTATTTTAATCATGAAATGCATTTTCATTCCAATAAAAAGTGTTGCTCAGAAGTTGAATTTAATATTATTGAAAAATACTGCTTTAAGTCCTATTAATATTGACACACACCTTTTAACATAATAATGAACACATTTTTAAGTAATAAGAACATCACATTGAATATTTTAAATTAGAATCAGAATTTAAAGAAAATCTCAAAGTGCTGGATTGCATTTCTTGAAAGGAATGTTTGAGGATTTGTATGACCCCAAGCTAATTAAAAAAGGTAAGGCAGTGACTCTGATACTAAAAAGGCACACAGTAGAAGCAGAAAATTAGACAGTGTAAAATTATGCTGAATTATCCAAGGATAAAGAGCGATGTTTGACATTCTGAGGAGTGTTAAGTGTAGAATGTTAAGTTTTCTGGTGTAGTGTTCAGTAGTTACCAGTTCCCATATTGGTAAGGGGATACTGCTTCTCTATTGGGTGACTCTCCAGCTAGTTTTGGGGTTTTAAGGCTTGAATCCATCCACAGCTCTTTCTGTCTAATGGCAGCATTCTGAAAAGATGAGATTGTGACTGCAAATTGAGCTTAGTGTGGGCATGTGCTTGTTGCCTGAATAGGTTTGCTGGAATGACGGTCTTATCATGTGAAGGGTGTGTTTCAGTATGCCATTTTGAAACATCTTCTGTCACTTTATTAAGTGGCAAGTAAACCAGACATGGTACCCCTTGATCTTACTATAAATAATAACTGGCTATGACATCATAATCAAATCTGGTGGTCAACACAACAAGTGCTGGCAGTTGGGTGGAACATGTCACTCAGGGGTGAATTTATACCTGAAATGTGTATATTGTAAATAAAATCTTCAAGAACTGAATACTTCAAGCAGATTTTTTTCCTCTGTATTGTGTCCTTGTCTGTCACTCAGTATAGCAAGTGTCATCTCCACTTCTTCCTTCCCGTTTGACACAGATAGACATTTTTTTCATATTCTGTTTAGTACACCAGATCACTTATTAAACTTAGGAACCCAAAAACTTTCTGAAAACTTTGCTTGTAAGACCACTCTTATGTATCCTACACAAAGAAACGAGAAACTAACAGCTGAACTATCATAGCAAAATGGCAAGTACTTGAAATTTGCCTTGCCCTTCAATTTTGAACAGTAACACAGCATTCTGTTTCTGAAATAAAACTGTATTGTTTATGGGTATGTTTCTGGGCAGTAGGCGACCTCATCTGTGCAGGTCCCATTGTGGGTTCGATCCGGTCCTAGTTCTGTGTCTACTCATTCACGCAGAGTTTACATGGGTTTCCTCTAAGTACCAATTTACTCTGGCAAAGACATGCCATAGGTGGGATATTATCTCTCTTAATGGCCCATAGTGTGACTATATGCTCTGTGATGGACTGGTATCACATCCAGAATGTTGTGTGTGTGTGTGTGTGTGTGTGTGTGTGTGTGTGTGCGCGTGTGTGTGTGTGCATGTGGATTATGTTTATATCACATTGTGAGGACGAAATGTGCCCCACACTGTAATAAAAACCTGTTATTTTGATGTTGTGGGGACCATTTTTCAGGTCCCCACAAAGATCTGTGAATGCAATCAAAAAAGTAAAAATGTCAAAAGGCTCATATTTTGTTACTTAAGGTTAAGAATAGGGCTGGGTAGGGGTTAAGATTGTGTTGGGATTAGAATTTTCCCCATAGAAATGAATGGAGAGTCCCTACAAAGATATAATTACATACCTAAGTGTGTGTGTGCTCTGGTATACAGTATGTTACATTTTGGGGTCCAAATGTCCCCAAAATATGACAAAAAACACATTTTCTGCCTTAGCGGCTCCCGCGGTATTGGATATAATGGAGAAACTTTGACAATATTTTACCTTCGGAATAGTAAATATCAATTTTTTTCACTACAGGCTGTATAGGTTCATGGCAATTAAGCACGGAGTATTATTATGGTTACAATTACCCGGTCAAGCATCAAGTGCAGCTTTGTCTTAGTATCAATGAAGAAATGTTTTTAACCTGAATATCTTCAGCTAAATTAAAAGATAACACTCTAAGGATGTAAGCCACTTTCAGTAAAATCCATTTGAAACCAGTAATAATGCATCCATTCATAAGATTTCATAAAATATTTTTTTCCTCTCCCAGATTTCTCTCATCATTGAGCAGAACGATTCCTTTATGTGTTAATATGTATGTTTATTTGTGTTGTATGTTATTGCTAGATAGTTACTACTTAGTACTGATTCAAATCTTCTCAGAAATAGGCCATGCTTCTCAGAATTCTTGAAACTTACACTAATGCTTTTATTTTAGGAATATGGCATGACAAAGATGTTCTTCTACACCTAGTCAAATGTTCTGCAAATGTTTAAAGGGAGTTTCTGCTACTGTTTAACAGTTAAACTAAATTACATCTGATTTATATTCAGTAACAAAGACATTATATATAGCAGAGAAATTATATACACCCACGTCACATTGTCATAATTAATAATAGAATACATGGTTTAGCACATTAAATGCAAGATCCTAAAATCTAATCTAAGACTTACTTTGGCACCCTCTGATCATGTCTTTTGAAAAATAGTTTCAATATTGAATATGATTAAAAATAATTTTAAACACTCCAGAAGAGTTTTCTGTTAGATAATCTAGTCACAGATAGTTTTGTTCTTCATGAAAAATGGATGGAACCCAATAAAAGATCAATAAACTAATTTCAAAGGTTTTTGAAGTCCATGAGGCTCGTGTAACTTTTAAGCATCTAAGGTAATAGCCATTTATTCAATTAATTGCTTTGTCATAGTTGAGTGCTACAAAATGTACCCTAAGAGCTACTTCTACTACAAATTGTGCTATGGGAAAAGAAATTTGATAAATTTTTAAGAAACATTAAGTGAAAATAAAACGAAGATAATTAACATTGCAAGTACATCAGAGTTAAATCATAATACTCCCTAATATTTGGGTACAAAGCAGGGATGCACGCGCCCTGGAAAGATAAATTGTTTTCCTTAATTAATGCCTTGTAATTTATCGTCACTTATTTATCGTTGCTGTTTACTTTGTATTGTGTCTGCCATGAAAGCAGTAAGATAGTCAAATAAACTGGCCGATTCAAGTAAATTCACATCACAAAGACCTTTAAATATATGTATTGTGTATCTGGACCTATAGTCATTATTGTAGATAGTGTTATTTACCAGCGACGTGAAATGACAATGGGTTTTCCAAAATCGATGCATTGTAAGATATTTTAGATACCTGTTCATAAATACAACATGAAGGGCCCTATTTTAAGCATCTACAGCATATGGTCAGAAGTGCACAGCACAAGTATTACTAATATTATTATTATTTATATAATAAAATAAAAAATATATATATTTTTTTTATAATAATAAATATTGAGGCAATATTATATATTGAGGCAAGTAATTAACTGATTTTTAAATACCGAAATTCAGCAATTACTGAATCAATTGAAACAAAAAGTTATGCAAAAGGTTGGGTCTTGGTGGGTTTCAGTGTCATTTCACATCACCAAGGTTATGGGTTCAAATCCCACCACCACTTTCTCTGTCTGGAGTTTGCATGTTCTCTGCATGTCACATCGTTTTCCTCTGAATACTCTAGTTTCATTCTGTGGTCGTAAGAGATGTAGTTAGGCTGACTCTAAATTGCCTGTAGTTTGTGATTACTGCCTCTGCATACGCCCTGCAGCTGTCTGATATCCCATCTAGGGTATATCCCAGCTTCATCTTCTACACAGCCTGGGGCAGACCTCTCTCTACCCTTACCAGGATAAGTGGTAAGAGGATAGATGGATCAATTTTTTTGCAAAGTGCTTTGTATTAGATTGTAAAGACTGCAACAAAGTGAATCAAAAAAATAACCATTAAATGTACTTATAACCTATTGCTATAAGATAACTGTAATTTGTATAAGAGATCTGCTTAGCAGTTTATGGCCATGATATTGGAAGCAAGGAACTAAAAGAGTAAGCATGGAAATAGACTTAGACTTGGACTTGGACTTGGACATAGACTTACACTTGACTTTATTGATCCCCTTGGGGGGGGGGAATTTCTTCGGATTTAGTGATGTTTTAAAAAAAGTAAAAGAAATTAAAATCATGGCATGGGACTTTATCTGGAGCACAGAAATTACCAGGTGGCTGGTAAGTACAGTGACAATAAAAAATATCTGAAAGACATGCAAGCTAAATGCCTCGTTACGGTCAGTGGTGCTTAAATTTAAGGCTAAGAGGACACAATTGAAAGAGAGAAGAGGGCATGAAAGTGTGGTGTAATCTGAAAGAAGAGAGGATGGATTTCCTAGTATTTAATGTTTTTCATCACAGGAGCTGCACATTAACATTACATCCCGAAGGTATACATTTATGCATTTGAAAATACGACTGTTAATGAGGACTGAATTTGTGAGCATATAGAATCTATTGTTATGTCATAGATGTATTTTATGCTATTTTCTGAAGCAATTAAAAATGCATCTTCATTTATGCATACAAGTAAGACCTATGCAGAAATAAACAATAACCATGGAGAAATAAACTCAGTTTGTGATAAATTTAGCTTATCTGCTGGGATTCCCCTTATCCGTTATTATAATCCATTTTTCATTTTTTACTGGAAAAATACATCTTCTTAGCATAGATGCTTAAAGTGAAAATCCAAGGAAAAAAGTGCCTTTGAGAGAGAGAGAAAGAGAGAGAGAGAGAGATCTGGGAAGACTGTGCTACTGCTCATTAATTTGAACAATCAGTGTCTGTGAGATGACGATAGATTTGGGAACCTGAAATCATATATTTCTAGAACTCCACTGCTGATATAGTGAAGCGGAGATGACACAGACTTTTCACTGAGGAAAGCCACACAAATATGTCCAGTGTAGGTGTTTCATAATGCCTTGGCTTTTTATGAGCGACTCACAAGCAAACACCAAGGGGGCTCAGTCTACAGCTGTCAGATAACCTGTACCATGAAACTTTATGGCAAGGAATTTTGTCTGCAGCAGAGAAAATACCAGGTGGCTAAGTACAGCCACAATAAAACGCAAGATCCCTGCACAAAGTGCTGCGGGGACCATGTGCCAAATGCAGTGCTCATCTGTACACACTTGGCTGCAAACATAAACATTCTGCACTGTGTAAGATTCATAAAGTAAAGATAAAATGTTATTAGCATATTGCGCTAAGTCAATTATGAGTGATTCATTATAAGCTGGAGGGGGCAGCGTGCTGGGTGTCCCAGACCAAAGCCTCCTCATTTGATGTAACTGCAGGTTACTGCCATTCAGCATGCAGGCAGTCCTCGGGATACAAACGTCCGACGTACGGACAACTCATACTTCTCATTTCCGAACGGACTACCATAAAACCTAATAAAAAATTAGAGTTAAATACAATGGTTTGTAATTATGAATGCACACAATACTTCATGACGCACATGAACAGATCAGTACTGTACCATATGCAGTATGTTTTAGTACTGCATAATTATTATTGTCATTATGTACTGCATTATTATTTTTCTGAATTACCTACAAATGCGACTTAAAGCCGGACTTACAGTAGGGAATGAATCTCATTCATAACCACCTGCATAACCGGATGCATAACCGGCTGCATAACTGCCTGCATAACTGGCTGCATAACCGGCTGCAGTTTTTCCTCAAAGCATCATAATATACGCATGCAGGTCATGATGCACAAGCCCAGACCTTGCTGTGACCTGTAGTCCTTTACATGACCCAGCTCACATACTAACAGCAGTTATGTGGATGACTAACAATTTCAATAATGAAGGACATGAAGGATACTCAATGCCAAGCCTTGATCTTGCTGATAAAGGTAATGGTGATGGCACTGCCTGCTTGGTCATAGTCCATCCTGTGCTTATAATCAGGAGACATTAGAAAGACGCACTTAAAGGAGAGTTTATGTCAGACAGTTTTTGAATCTGAACATGAGCCATAAAGTACTTTTTAGACTATAACATATCACTACAACAGCACTGTTGCCTTTTATACCCTGTTTTTTTTTAGAGAACATAATCAGGATTATTTCGGCAAAGACATACGGGAGAGTGGATTGGGGAAAACAAAATGCCACTGGTGCATTTTGGCTTTTAGAGATGAGAAGCTTTGTATAACTCTTACGGCCTTCTTATGCTATTCTGATTTTATCCAAGTTAAAAACTGGGATGATAGGGTATTGTCTGATAATCAGAATATTTTTATTCTATGGCCTAAGTTTAAGACCTAAACTGGTAGACCGCCTATTCCATATGAGCAAAAATATTTTGTATTGTGTCCAGGAAAATCTGGCGATATGGATTGTTAAAAGTGAATTACATACAGGAGTACACGATCCAACTGACAGAAATCGAATTACTTCAGTGGCATAGTGCTGACAGCATGAAATATCTCATAGACATAACCAGACTGCAAGAATGTGAACAACTGCTATGCCTTACATTCCTATAAGATTTTCATAAAATGGAAGCTGTTACACTTGTAGGTGGTCAGAGAATTGGGCTTCTTCAGTACTGGGTTTCTTGAGTTTGACTATGAATATATCCTTGGAAGCCTGGGAACATATCCAGAGGATAGGCATGAATTTATGAATTTATTATGAGTGGCATGGGCTTCTCAGGGAGAAGCTTCTTCATCAGCTTTGTGGTATATAATCAAGTAAACAAGTAGATGATTTAGAGCTTGTAATTTATGCAGTCAACAGCTGCAAATGACTAAAAATGCTGTGTGAAGTAGCAACATAAGCAGAATAGGTGCCCGTCCCGCACATTCTTGTAAGAGTCTAGTAGGATGCTGTATGGCATAATAATTTAGCATTCAATTAAATTTATGAAGTCATTATTGTATGACATAAAGCTTTGTTTATTTGTTGACGTTTGATCCTTTGTCAACAACGCAACTTTACATAAGGGAAGTCTGAGGGTCTCGTTATGCTTTACATTGACCTAGCTATTGATATCAGCATTTTATACTTGGCTATATTTCCAAGCAAGATTAAATATGTCTAAATTAGCAGTCTTCAAGAAACATGCTTTAATGTCTGAGAGTATTCAGTATACTAGAGGCGTGATTTAGTATCAGTTAGTATTATGCTTTTAGAGGTGCCACTATGCCCATTGCATTGCTTCATACGGCAGCAGGTATATCAGATGGGTTGCTATTCCATAGACGGTGTTTTGCATTTATTTTCCTAACAAATGTAACTGTAAGATGTGAAATATTAGATGACAGACTAGTGGTGTGTTTGCATGTTCTTCCTGCACTGAGCGAATGCCCCCCCCCCACACCCACCCCGAGGAAATAGCAAGCTATATGCATTTCACAGATTTCTTTTTTTAATGCCTTTTTACATTTTTTTTGCAGATACTAACCATAGATTAACACAGCACTTTTCATAAGGATGCATTTAACTTTAAAGTTTAAGAAGAAAGGTAAAATGCAAAATAAATATTGCAAAAGAAGGACCCACCATGCTGAACTCTGATCTTGTCCAGTCAAAAGAACTTTATTCCACATTCTTGAATGAGGTGGAAAAGAACTGATTTTCACACACTTCTTTAGCTGACTTTACACCTTGGTTCCATTTCAGTCTAGCTCAGCTTCCTAGTGGGAGAAAAAGCTCTGCGGCTTCAATATAGTCAAGACTTTGATTTTTAATATGAATGTTAAAATTCATAATAATAATTCTTCAGTGGGGACAACTAGATTAGAGACAGTCAGCAAATCCACCAATAAAACTGGAAGGCCTTTAGAGGGTAGCTAGCAGAAAGCACTGAGAGAGCATCACATTTATCACTGACAGAGACCTGCACAATAAACAACATAAGCACTTCAAACATATATTCTGTATTTGGAGCAGAACAGGCAATACACCTACAGATTATGGCACCTCTACTCCCTTAGTCAGTAAAATAAGGGTTTCTATTTTAAAAAGTATGAATATGAGAGGACTCCCTTGTGCAAAGTTGCGTTGTTGACAAAGAATCAAACGTCAATTAAAAAGTTGTCATCGGTTTGAGCCCCAAAATATAAAGTTTATGACAAAGAAGACAAATGATTCACAAGAGCTACTTTAATTGATCTTTGTACACTCTTAAATCCATTTTCATTTTACTGCATACTAGTACTCAATTATTCAATATTTAGTGATGCTAACAGCTGAAAATTGTGTGACTTTAATATTTATAGGGAAAGGAAATATTACAGCAACACATAATTTTTCATTGTTAAGTGCCCATTCAATGCACTGGTTAATCTCCAATCGTCTCAATCAAATGTCATTTGTGCTGGATACTCCCATTAGGTATGCTTCGACCAGTACAAATTTGGTTTAACACGGTTGGAGAATTATAGTGGGTGCTTTAAAGTAATGCTCTCAATTTGATGTGATTTGAATTGTGCAATTTATTCAATCAATGGATAAATCAAGGCCAGTTAATTAAGTCAGCTGGAACAAACACCAGCACACATAGGGGTTACTAGGACCATTACTGAGCTGGTACACAGATTTAAAAATCCATGAGAATGCAATATTAACTAAAAACATTATATTGCTGCAATAATTAAATGACTAATAAAACCTCTTTTTATTAATCCTAAATATAACTGCATGAATTACACAAAATGGCATATATTATATATGGTAAACAGTTAACTACTTGAAATTCTAAAATGTGCATGATAATTTTGAAACTTATCTGTTTTTCAGTTTTGTTTTCTCCCCGTATCCCAAAGTTTTATAATCTAGAGATTGTATTAAACTCCATTCGTTCCAGAAATCAAACATTAATAGTGCTGGTTTATTTTCTGTATTATTGAGGTTTAACCTTTACAAATGTATATCAAATCATAGATTTGTAACATTATTGATAACTAGGACTGAACGGTATTCCTGGAATTCATCTGAGTAAATGAAAAACGTGAAGACAGCAATCTGTTTTCAGACCTGACAGTGCCCCAATGCCAATCAAATATAATGGAACAAGCAAAGGATCAATACTAAGCAGTGATCTTAAACTGTCAAAGGTTGTTTAATAGCAAGCAGGACTAATTGAAATCAATGGATAATCTGATGACAGTTGTTAACCTTTACACCTCAGAGAATTCATAAGAAGGTCCGTATCATTGAAGAAGACGTGTGCTGACAGGTTTTTCTCCATTGCTGATTCTCAATTCAGATGGGAATCTGTGAAACAGAGCTAACAGTTCTGCAGGTCAATGCACACGGTAATGATTAGATATTTCTTCTGGATACAGGTTGTTTTTAACAATGCATTTATGTATCAAAAGTATACTGAGGTCCAGTTTCGTGTAGCTGTAAAATCGTTGATCGACTGAATCAAAACTGTATGAATAAAACCAGGACTACATGTGGGGTATTGCACAGAAATCACTGCTGATGTGGAGTTGCAGGATCGCATGCATCAGTGCAAATGGATCCTTGCTTTAAAAGTGAAATAGGTGCAGTTGCCATCCATCCATCTTCTTACTGCATAACCTGCTCAGGGGACTGGAGCCTGTCCCAGGCAACACAGGACACAGGGCTGGGGTACACCCGACGCAGGATTCCAGTTTATTGCAGGGCACACACATGCATATACTTGCACACAGTCATACAATATTGGCAGTTTTCCCTAAGTGCATGTCTTTGGCCTGCAGGAGGAATCTGGCATACTTGGAGGAAACCTGAAAGCGTAAATTTACATCAGATAATACATTTACTAATCATACTAAAATTTCTTCCTTTCAGATCTGTCCCCAGTGATTTCTACATTTCAACAGTAATACTGTGATGACATACACGTACTTAAAACACTTTATACACTATGGAGAGGATATTTTATAGCAAGGAATACATCCATTTTGTGCCTCTCATCACTGTTCAAAGTTCTCTGGCATGGGATTCATTGATTTTACCAGATTGTGGAAACACAAAATGGAATTATCTCACTTTAATTGAGGCTAAGAAGCTCTTACATTTGCATTTTATTACATTTACAAGAACTCAATCTGTGGAAACTGACATAATATAGAACAATTCAGTAATGCTCCAAAAGGAACTGATGTATTGAAGTGGAGTGGTAATGTAACATGATTAGTCACACAGTTTAGCTTTTGCTGTATTGTAAAATTTTAAATAGAAAAACTCAGCAGGCAACAGTGAAACACGTATTTTGACCAGCTATGCAAATGCAAAATAAGTAACATATCACTTATTAACAAATTGGATTTAAAAAAATCTAAATACTATGAAACACAGTGCTGACTTGTATGACTCATTTCTTTTGAAATTTCTACTTTTGTTGCAGTGCAGAGTACAAGAGATTTTCTTCAAGAGTTTTATGACTGCGGTACTTTTTCCTTTTAATGGAAAAGGGCGCCTGTGGCGGTGTGACGGCAGTAATAGGGGAAATCGCCATTATCCGCTCCCGAAAGGCCATGGCTGAGGCTTGACTCACCTGAAACTTGACCAATTAGGCAGGCAATAGTATAACACCTGGCAGTGGAATGCTTCCTGTCAAACAAGACTATGAGCAAACACACTCCATAATGCCTTTCAGCAATTTCCTTTCATTTTATTGCCTCCCACCGTTTTATCCCTTTCTTAGGTTTCGTTTGTTGTTTATTTTCAGATACCCAATACTTTTGCTAAGTCCTTCAGATGTCATTAAAAATCACACATAGTTTAAAAATAATAACTTGCATAGCAACTCCGTTGGTGTTTGTAATAAATACAAAATGTGATTTATGCTGAATGCAGAACAAATGGTTAAGATGTCTAATACTTGTTCTATATGCCGTTTTTTTCCATGTTTTTTATTCCATTGCTAACATTATATTTTTGTTAATTGTCAGTTTAAAAGACATTCTAAACAGTTACTTTCATAACTTATTGATTTCATTCTACGCTACTAGTTCTGATGTATGACCTTTTAAATAGATTTCTTTTTGGCAATCAGAAAATTCACTGTATACTGTAGTAACTTACCATTTGAAAATCCATGTTCCTTTGGCCAACCTGTCATGCCCTCCCCAGCATAGCCCTAAAATGCCTGTTTTGTATTAGTCTTAATTCTTGTTCCTGCCCTTCTGTGATTCACTCCAGCTGCCTCTCGTCATTACTCCTTGTTTTAAGTGCTTCCCAGTCCCGTGCTCCCCAGTTCTGACATTGATGTTGTTGTTCCCATTTTTTACATTTATTATGCATCTAGAAAAAAATGTTGCAATCTAAAATGTGAATAATTATACAATTATATAAGAATGCAATAATATAAGAATAGCATGGAAGTATAGTACTATAGATGAAGATTCAGCAAGTGACATCTGACTGGTCAACACACTTGTAGGAGCTAAGTAATAACAGCCAATAATGTCATAATTTTTCCATTTTTAATGTAATAAAAGTCGATAATTTAATAACTGGCCAACAATGTAGTAAATTTTCTGAACCAATAACTTAATAACTTTTCGCCAATAATATAAAAAGTTATTACATTATTGGCCACTTATTACATTTTTGACTTTTATTACATTAAGAACCAAGAAATTGATTACGTTATTGGCATGTTGTTACATTATTGGCAGTCATTACATTATTGGCTACTATAACGGCTAGTAGACAAATCAATTAGGGTAAAATACTGGTTGATTAAAAAAACGATTATTTCAGTTAAAATGAGTAAAATCAGGTTCAAAGGCAGTAATGTGTACTTACAGTTCTAAGCCACAGTGCATGCACTTACAGTCCAGGAAGAGTGAGACAGACAGAGAAGGGCTGCTTTGAACAAATACAGGGTGCAATTTGTCCTGAATTTTTGTACCCCCCCCACTCCTGATAAGTCCCCCCACTCACAAAAACATTTGGGTCGTTCCTAATTTCTTCAGAGTGGCAGGCCTAGAACCAGACAGACGAATCCTATATGTTTGTGAAAAAAATTCTGTCCATGGTTCATTTATTCCTGAAATATTCTACTGTGAAGCAATACGGAATGTGAGGGGTCCCGTATTTTCATATACATACATACACACACGTCACATATACAATAATACACTAGGTCAGGGGTCCCTAAGGGAACTACCTGACCAGTACACTTGTTGAATAGGTAACCATTCTATACTTTAACGTTTTTTTTTTGTGCCAGTGACTAGCAGTTGGTTTGGAATAATGCATCACAAACTACACAGTAGCATATAAGTTCTTTGGGGGCATTTTTTTATATCAGCAATGCATTGTAAACTTTCAGTTAGTGTTAATGATAATTAGGGATGGGACTTTAACGCATTAATTTCGATTAATTAATTATGGAAAAAATAACAAATAAAAAAAATTAACGCATTTTATTCGCACTCGCAATACTGTCCTTGCTAATGCGAGTGTGCAGTTTTTAGCTTGACAGATAGCTAACAGGCTCCTCCAATAAACATCTGGGAAGCAAATCTTGCAGTTTGAGATGTTTACTAAAAGAGGCACTGTGAAACTGAACACATAATACATATATTACAACTCAAACAATACACAATAAATACTTTGTACTTACAAGTGGTTAAATTAACTAGCGACTAGCGGGGTGCTAATACAACAATGTAAATCCCATTGGCGCGCTAGCGCGATTAGCACTTCAGTGTTTATATTACATTTTTCACAGATCGTGAACCACTTAACAGCTTATCAGGTAAGTATTTAAGATAAGTAATTATATTTTAGATTTTAGACATAGCACTTTATCTTGAACTGTTGGTCTATCTATTTTTGACCAGGGATACTTCAGGGAGTTTTTGACTGAAATGGGATTGTTTAGTTTTTCTGGTCTTTCATACACGATGGTTGAAAAATGGGAGCAGTTGTCAATCAGTACTTTGGCATTTTTGGTCAAAATTTCCAGTGTTCTGAAAACAGTTTCCTCTGTGTTTTATGGACTCATCTATCGGTCTGTGTAGTAGACTGATGGGAAAATAAACAAGATTTTGAAGTTTAAGTTTATGTATATTGATTCATTCATCAACCAGACTTTAAATTTCTTATTTCTCGTGTGAAATATTGAAACGTGATTAAAACGTGATTAATCTCGATTAATTAACTACAAAGCTTCTAATAAATTAATTTTTTTAATCGAGTCACACCCCTACTAATAATACTTAAATAAAGCATTTACACCATATTTATTGGTTAGGCATATTTGCTTGTTGGCAGAATCGCTTTGAATACAGAGGGAAAAAAGAACCCAAAGCCCAAAAGGCATATGGATTTGTTATTAAACACAATATGGGTCATTCTCATGGACTCATTCTGTTTTCATTTCTTATTTATACAAAACAATTATGATGCTTTAACTGGTTTATTTGCAGGTCCCTGTCTTACAATGGGTCGTCTTTTGCCAGTTCATGCAAAATGTTGCATATGCCTGTCCCTGAATTTCTGTTAATACACACTTTTTTTAACGGCCATTTTTCGCTTCATAAATCCCAGATTTTGTGTGAAAAGTTGCGTATGTACATTCTGGGCTTCTTTTTCTGTATATGCAACTTTGACAAATGAGACCCCTGGTGTTATCAGCAGCTCTGGTGACAGGAACTAATCTTGCATAATTAGTCGAGGAATTCTTCCTCTTAAACTAGTGTAAATTGGCATCGGGATTGTTTATCTCTATGACTGTATGAGAAAATAATTTATTTCTACTTAATTTCTACTGAATAAAATAGTTTGTCCAAAAAAAAGTTTAATTTTGATTGAATGTGTTCAACTTTGTCCGTTCCTTTCTAAGCTGAGCATGTTTAACTGCAGCAGCACGTTACTGTCTATTAACTTCAGTGCTCAGCAACAATATTGGCTGATTTCCCACTATCCATAAAACTAGCACATAGATGTATAAAGGAGGACATATATCATTGGCTTGTATGACAGGGCAGAAGTCATGATTAAGGAGTCCCTGGTATGACCTATCTCCATGGTCTGCAGTTTCACTGACAGATTTGAGTGAGTCTAATGGTAAGAAGAAGATTTACATGCATAAGAATAAACTCTGGCATCTATATAATTATACCAGCTGGGCAATTTTATCTATATCTATAAATATGTATGAAAAGATGGTAACGCTATATTGGCTGATAATTTGTCTAAACAAGTATTGTTTACTTTCATTGTAACAACTGTTTTTTTCAGTTATACTATTGTCATAATTTGTTGTTTTGACAGTCTTTGATTTTTAAAGGAATTGTAATCAACAGACATAAGTAGCTCCTGAAGGTGTTAATGGAAATGTCACGATGGAAGACCAGAGATGACAGGGGACCTCAGTGTTGGAGACCGATAATTTTTTATCTGAGCATAGACGACCAAATCCAAATCGCACAGGCAGAAACGTAGTCGATGAGTATGGTCCAGAAGGGTCTGTTACCAAGGGCAATCCGTCCGACAAGTAGACATGAAACCAGGAACAGGAGCACCAGACAGGATGGACAGGTGGGCACAGAAGTAGGCAGGGCTTGGGCAGGTGGACAAGTGGGGCAGGAACAGGCAGAATCAGAGTGAGCGGGGCAGGAACGGCCAGGATCAGGGCATTAACAGGCGCGGCAGAGACAGGTGGAGTTAGGACAACACAGGCTAGACAGAAGACTGGGTGCTCAGTGGAATGCACAGCATGGCTATCTGGCTACAATACTTTGCAATGGTGCAAACATGCTCTTTTATAGTGTGGGAGAGATGGAGAGCCGGTATCCTACTGTTGCACGCCACCCCGTCCCTCAGGGCATGACAGGTAATCAGATGAGGCACAAGTATTTATGCTTTATTTAAACTTCTTGTTACAATGTAAGGTACTCCTACTGCATTTTCAAGGGCAAGGTGAGTTTTCTTAGTTTCTTTGTTTATTCTAAAGATAAAATAAAAAGATATAACAACAGGTATGATTATTATATTTCAACATTTTAAATCATAATGTACCTGAAAAAGTAATAATAATAGTAACTGCAATACAGTCTTGAATGAAAATCACTAAAATTAAATATTTAAGGCACAATCCTACCTAAGTAAGTAGATTTATCAATTTTCAATTGCGTAGAATTTGCTATAAACTATTTTTATTGTTCATAAAAAATTAAACCAAGTGTTAAATAAATGATAGGTGTCAATGATAAAAAGTACATTGCAAATTTTTGAAATAGGTGACATTCAAGGCTTCTTATCAATAAGCTTCTCTTTCATCTTTCCATATCAGCAGCATTTTATAGGAAATGACAAAAGTAATATAATATGACAAATATTAAAATATGCCTACATCTTTCTTTGGATAGTAAGTGCAGACAAGGGGTCTTGAAAAGTGGTCGTTTTTGCCAATTTGAATTTCCTTACTTAATAGGATTCTTGCTATAATCCACATTGAGCTTTTCACAGGATTACTGAGTTAGGTAACTTTGCTAAAGTTTTAAAAAATCTTCTTTAAGGTTTTTGAGGGGGAACTTTTTAAGTTTACGCAGGTTTTATTATTACTATGGCTGTATCTTAAATCTGCTTAAGGACAGACTAACGTGAAGTCTGCCAACCCTATCCTGAGAAGATAATCTCTACTGCAAAACAACAAGGTCACCTCCAATAAGGAATAAAGTAACACTATCTCTGAACCTTGCAAGTCTCCAAAAATTGTTTTCTTATAAACTGTATTTTCCTGGAAATTAGATTTTTGTTTTTCTTAAACCAAAAATGTAATCATTTTAGCAGTTATCCGATATTTTCAGACACATTCCCTGTTTAATAAATGTTGTAGTATCACATATTTACTGTTGTTCATACATCGTTTTACTCTGATTTTTATTGTTCTTTAATACCTCAACTTCTTTAATTTAATACTATAATTCACACCCTAGCTTTATTTTTCCTTTAAATATTGGCTGTTTGTTACTTGAAAAGCAATCCATTTATTCAGATTTCTTAATATAATGGGAGTTAAAGTGAGAAAACACACACACACACACATATATATATATAGCTGTCAAGAGATAGATTTAATTTTACGTAAATCTCTCACATATGCTTTTAAGCAAAAGAAAAGCAATTTCATTAACATTTTAATTATATAATAATTTTGGAAAACAGCCTTTGGGAAATAATCGCATAGCTATTTTAAAGTCTTTGAATGAAGAAACCTTTAGAAAGAACATCAACAACCAAGATATAAATTAATGGAAGATTAATGGAAGCATCAGACTAAAAGGAAGAGGAGGTCTGAGAAGCCTTCAGACCACTGCTGACATGGTGGGCCATAATGTAGGCATGGACTGTATCCTAATAGAAATATTACTCATGTAGCTAAATAACAATCATCAAAGTGTACCAGAGCATATTATTGTACTCATGAAGAACCTCTACAGTGGACAAGAAGATTCAGTCAGGACAGTATATTAATAAACTGATTGGTTTCAGAGTGGTAGTTAGATAAGTTTAGATGCAGTCATCACACCTATTCAGCTTGTTAGCAGTATATATGATGAGAGAAGCTGGACTGGAAGAATTTTGGAGCCAAGATTGACGAAAGAAACATAAGTAACCTTTGATATCCCGTTAACATCACTTCTGACAGAAGAATACCTGGAACCAGTTATGGGGAAAGTTAAGGAACAGTGAAAAGATCAGACATTGGGCAATAAAACAAAGGTAATGACCGTAGGAAGAGCACCTATGATCCCCTCCAAAGGTACTGGCACAGCAAGACCAATCAGTTTGTTTTTCCTGCACACTGAAGACATTTGTAAATGAGATGAAAAGATGAGAGACAAGAGACTTAAGAGTTTCAGCTTCTGTTCCTTGGTATTTACATTTAGATATGTTAAACAACATAGAACATAGCACATTTTGTATCAAACCACCCAGTTTTTCAAGTGAGCAAAAGAATTGGAACAAGATGTTTTCAACTAAATTAAAGTCAGAAATACTTAATATTTGGATAGTAATACCTGCATCAAGCCTATGATCCATAGACTTTACAAGATTTCTTGTCTCTTCATTGGTTTCACTACATGCTATACTTGTATAACCATGTATGTGACGAATAAAGTATCTTGTATCTTGGTTATGCCTTTCCGGGATTTTACCACAGCATATTTTAATTGTTGTCTGTTTTGTGGGGTTTTTCCTTCAGTCTTCTCCTTAGGAGGTGAAATGCATGTTCAATTGGATTACGATCGTGTGATTGACTTGGCCAGTCCAAAACCTCCCATTTTTTCTCCCCCAATGAAGCCCTTTGTTGAGATGGCAGTGTGTTCTGGATCATTGTCTTGCTGCATAATAAAGTTCCTCCCGATTAGTTTGGATGCATTTCTCTGTAAATTGGCAGACAATGTGATTCTATAGACTTCTGCATTCATTCTGCTACTCCCGTCTTGAGTTACATCATCAATGAAAATGATTGAGCCTGTTCCGGAAGCAGCCAGGCAAGCCCAAGTTCACAAATGATCTTGTAGGTTTAGGATCAAGAGCAGGTCCCTTCTTTCTCCATACTTTGGCCTTTCCACCACTTTAGTAAACGTTTATGTTTGTCTCATCAGTCCATAAAACTTTGTTCCAGAACTGTTGTGGCTCATCTCTGTACTTTTTTGCAAATTCCAATCTAGCTTTCCGATTTTTACTGCCGATGAGTGATCTGCACCTTATAGTATGGTTTTTATATTGTTGTATTCAAAGTCTCCCTCGAATAGTGGACTGTGATATTTCCACCCCTGCTTTTTGGAGGTTATTCATGATATTATGGGGGTTTGGGGGGTTTTCTTTACTACTCTCACCATTTGTCTGTCATTGGTTGTTTTTTCCTTGGATGACTTCAATGAAGCAGTTCGATGCCTGTTGTTCAGTACGTCAGGGCTTTCCTTCCTTTTCAGCGCATTCCAAATTGTGGTCCTGGCTGTGCCCAGTGTTTTTCAAATACCTCTGATGGATTTTCCCCATTTTCTCGGCTTCAGAATGGCTTTTCACACATAGAGAGCTCTCGGGTCTTTATGTTGGTTTACTCTTCTTAGCTACAAATGCAGTCTTCACAGGTGAAAGTCAAAGCTTAATCCGAGAGTAGATATCCAGGGCTACTTAACGATAAATTAAACAATCAATCTTATGTGACACACCTGGGTAACAAGAAACACCTGTCACGCGTTTTGTTCCAATCCTTTCGCTCGCTTGATAAACTGGGTGGTTTGATGCAAAATATGTTATATTATATATCATTTAACATATCTAGATGTAACTACCAGTGGATAAAAGATGAACCTCTGATCTCTCTTCTCATATTCATCTTTTGATGTCACACACCAATGTCTTCAGTGCACATTGAAAACAAATTAATTGGTCTTGCTGTTCCAGTACTTTTGGAAGGGAATGTACATTTAGTCTTGATGATGAAGATATAGAGGCTATAAACTACTTTTCCTCTCTGGGACAATCATCAAAAACAAATGATCCAGCGGTGTGTACGGCTCAGTGGGTTGCAACACAGTGTCCTTGATTCGAAGGTCACTGTTTCAAATCCCAGAATCCACAAAATAATTTTGCTGATGTGCCCTTTAATAAGGACCTTGACCCCCAAATCTTCCAAGGCTTGTCTGACCCTTCTCTCTTGATTGTGCGTTGCTTTGGTTAAAAGCTTCTGTAAACAAAATGTAGGGGGACAAAAAGTTTGGCTTTTGAAAATTAACTTTATGCCTGTATCCAAGCTTGTTATTTTCTTGCCTCCATGAAATGAAATTTAAAAACCATGCAAAGGATTCAGCAGAGCTGACTTCATGGCAAGTAACCATCACTGCAAAAGGGGAGCTGTTCAGTTGGCATGAAACACACCTCTGCTTCCTGCTGCTCTGGAGCAATTAAGGAATGGGAAATACTTAACCAAGCCAGACTTTAGTCTGTGTGTATAACCACATCATCATCCATGAAGGACATGAAGGGAAGATTCCACATACACAGTGGCTACTATAAATACTTAGTCATGCCTTTCGGTTTGGTGAATATGCCATCAGTTTTTCAGGCTAACTATCATTAATGAAACCTTGACGTGATTATGCCGGGAAACTGTATGTAGATGTTTTCTTATTATTCTCCTCTGATTATAAAGATCGAGTCAAGCATGTCTGTCTAGCAATGCACTGGTTATGTGATCAGTGCTTTCAACTAAATTGAAAGTAGAATCAGATAAGGAGTGGCCTAAACCCAAAACAGTTGCTACAGTGATTCCTGGGTTTTGAAAACTTTTATTCTTTGTACAAGTTGAAAGTAAAAGAGAAGACAACCAACAGTTAAACAATTAAACAGATGGACTCGATCATCACAGCAATGAACATGCTATTGGAAAAAAACAATCAAGCAGATGTTAGCCACAGGTACCTGAATAATACTTCTAACCTTTTCTGCATTGCAGATATACGTACATCAATGTAAAACTCTGCCCCCAAGATGACTTCCTTACTGAGTCCCAGCCCTTGGAGCATGTTATGTCATTGTCAGGCCTTGCCTGACAGGAATAATAGGGGAACCTCTTATAGGAATGAACACCTTCTCTGGCACTCTTTATATAATCTCAGTCTAACGGTGAGTCAGCCGTGCTCAATGCGTAAGAAGTCCCCATCCTTTAAGTTTCATTGGATTTACTCAAATGCAGTTTACTTTGTTTATCAACCCTCAAATGTATCAGCTTGTAACCAGCAGAATCTGTCCTTATTAACAGAAGCATTACGAGGAAAATTTTGCGTCAGGTACCTTGCTGTCGGATACACTGGAATTCTTGCGAGGGCTTGAGCACCTAACCATCCATTTACAGGTCGACTCCCCATAATACCACTGACTGTCCCACTTTGCAGTCACAGTCTTTTTTGTTACAAATGCTTTTTTTTTTTTTTTTACTTTCCTAGCAATTATCTGTAGAACCCAGCAGCGCTTCTCAATCTCCATCTCAATTTCTTTTTTTCTGACAACTGTTGCAATTCTCATCATGTGTAAAAAAAAAAAAATGAGGCACGGTTAGGCAAAGCTCAGACAACAAAAACTGTCAGATTTTTTTTTTTCTTGAAGCTGCATTGGAACTCCAGCTGCCTTGTTCTTCGCAGGAAAATTCTGTCACAGTAGAGAAGCTTGGTCACAGCAATCTGCCAAACAGACTAAGCAGAATACAGAAATGTCTAGACTAATCTAAGTAGGATTTGTGGGGTTTTGCATAGATGAAACCTTGGTTTTAGCATTCGCCTTCGCATCGATATTTAGAGCATATGTGTATGTTGTTGAGTACGTTTATAATTGACACTTTTATTGATCGCCGGGGGGAAATTATCTTTATGCATCCCCCAAGTTGCTTTCTATAGGCGAGAGCAAGCTGGCCACGGAGGGCAGCCACCCACAGCAGTGCCCCAGGGAGGGGGCAGATAAGGGCCTCGCTCAAGCACCTGTAGAGGTGCCAAGGCCGGGCTCAAGCCAACAACCGATCACAGGGGCAGAGGCTTAGCCCACTGAGCCACACATTGCCCTTGCACAATATGCACATTTATATGCTTTTAATGTTACATTTGTGCATAGAGGACGTTCTGGAAAAGCAATATTTTGCACTTAGTAGAAGGATATGTCTACTACTATGGATGGAACACATAGACACGAGACAATAGTTTTAAGTCAAAATTGCACCTAGGATTTTGTACCAAGATACATGGCAGGTAAATTACATTTAAAACACGACCACACCCAGCACAGTAAACGGAACAAGGGAACATTTATTTATCAAGAATGATGAAGCTTATTTCTGTAGTTTAGGCAGGGTATTAATTATTTTAACAAGTTTTTGTGACATTCACACTTTGCACACATCCCTGAAATGCAAAGTGCAGCTATGCATTATCAAACGATTAGAGGCTGCTGTCTCTCCTCATTTGAAATCCTAACAGAACATCAGTTATTTGAACAACACTTTGATTCATGCTTGCACACATCCCTTGATCCCAGAGCTTAATCCCTCAATAGTAGGACAAGGACACTTTGACAATTTAAGTCGTATTCCCTCAAATAATCTTGGCTATTCATCTTTACCCATGACAATGCCATGTTGTTGATTCTCAGAAGGTAATGTGCTATCAGCTATTCTCATTGAAAGAGTGATAAATGTACAGGTACCTCAGTCCTCGTTTAAAAAACAGTATCTTCTGTGTTTCTTACCAATACACAGCTGACTGCAGTAATCTTGGCTTGCTTTGCAAAGACGAAAAGGAAAAGCTGAACACACGCAGCATAACAAACGCACCATCCCCAGGTATGCATTTGTACACATACAGGAAAGCAAAACATACAACAAATGTATACAAGAAGTTTGAACGCAGGTATGTAATGCAAATGATTTTTAATTTCCTGAAACCATTCAACCATAATTTGTATATATGAACACAAAGGAGTGAATTACAATTCATAAACAAATGTAGCAGTTTCTGTATTTATTGCAGAGAAAAACAAATCACTGCATTACAACTGAAACATTGCAAATATACTTTCATTGCTTTTCTCTGCTACTTGTTCCTGACATCTGCCATACCATCCGGTTCTGTAAGTGATGTAACATTGCTCAGGGTTGTTCCTGGCAGTCGGGTTAGTTTACAGCACTCGGGTGGGTTTACAAAGTAATATGGGACACCTCCATCAATCCTCACACAGAATGCAACAAAAGTTAAAATCAGTTGTATCAGAAGTTTGTTCCCATTCTTGCCAGGTGAAATAACTTAATTCCACGTCATTCAGAGGCAATTATGTTACTCTTTGAACGCGCCCCCCCCCCCCCAACCTGATTTCTTTTTTGTCTTCTTTGTGATATTTACATCTTTAATTCAAGCCATTTTATGAAGAAATGGGTGTTTTGTCCAGCATGCAATCTTCATATTTATAGTATATTTCTAGTGGTTTGAATATCTTAAGATTTATTCTTTGAGGAACTGACAGTGTCAGTGTGTTACTTTGGCATTTGATTAAGAAATAACTGTTAATGGATTACATTAACTGCGACTGCATAATGCATTCATAGAACATTCAGTGCACCTTCATAATGCATTCATAGAACATTTATCAGCAGTATTTAAATTTGTAAGGATACCTTATCATCCTGATTGTTCTGCGAACGCATGGAAAGGCCTTATGAAGATGCAGTTAATATAAAGCGTTACCTAATCATTTATGTGCACTGATGATATTTCAAAATCATATTGGTTGTAATTTGATACGTTTCCTTTTAGTAACGTAATTTTAAAGCATATTTTGGATGCAGAAGTCATGTTTGGTAAGTCAGAATGGTTCATGGAAGGAAATTCTCAGCAGCAGAAATTATTTTTAGGACAGGCATTAAAATTTGACATGAGGCGATGGCAACACTCAATTGTTCATTGTACCTGATTGTACAGTTAAACTGTTAAAGTATGATTAATGTGTGCCTAAAGGAAACAGAAATAAATTTGTCTTCTGTTACTTTTACAAAGTAAATATTTTTAAGCTAAGGGCATTCTGGTGCTCATGTTACATTATTATCTTCTCATTTTAGCCAATTAAGTATGTTCCCTCACCGACAATTACATAGCAGCCTTGAAGGGAAAACCCTACCCTCTTTGTTCACGGCTGCCAAAAATGCAAGAACATTAAAGGAAATATAATAATTTGTCATGTTTTTTTCACTCTCATTCTAATTAACTTATGCCTTTGTAGGACTCATTTTAAGATTTTTCTTTTTTATACACTGCATGATTTATTTTTTTCTTTAAAAAAAATAAAAAATGCAGAATCCCTTTCAATCTGCATTGCACCAGGACTCATTGAGGACGACACCCTTACATCATTCCCCTGCCCAATTCGAAAAAGCTATATCAGAACTCTTCCACCTCCAGCTAATCCACTGAACAGGCCACCTGCCTACTCACTCCCATTCTTTCTCTGTATCTTCAGATCTCGGTGTCCTCCCACATTCCAGTCAACTGGCTACTTCCTCCAAGCCTTTAAGAGGACACATGTCATACCCCATCCAGAATTCATGCCCTATAAAACTGTTTCTCTTCTGATAGTTATCAGAAAAAGCTACATATACTCTCCTCTGAAAATGTACCTGTCATAGATGTGTCTCCCTGCACTATTATTATTATTAAGGTAAGGATGATTTGCAATAGGCTTATGAATCTTCTAAATATGTACATATACATATGCCTGGGTTTCTTCTGACTACTCCAGGTTCACCCTACCGTCCAAACACAGGCAGTTAAGCTAATCTGGCATCTCTGCATTGACCGTAGTATATATTTGCATGTGTCAATGTTTGTGTGTATTTGTTCTGTGATAGCCCGGCGTCCCATCCAGGGTGTAGCCCAGCCTGGTGCCCTGAGCTGGGATAACCAGGATAAGCAATTGAAAGACGGATGGAAGTATTAGCATTTCTTAGTGTCAATTTCAAATGAAAGTGTAAGTCTCTTTGAATATTATTTTAACTTGCCAAGTTCAATTGGTGGGTCAGTCTTTAATCTTAATGATATTAAACAACTTAGTGTGAGTGTGTATCTGGTGATGACTAGTATCTTTCTCACCTTCATTAAATTTGCCTTGCATGTTTATTCATTTATTGCACATTGTTCGAGACCTTTGAGTCTCCGGCATGGCTCCATGTTCTCCCCATGTCATTGTGGGGTTTCCTCTGGATACTCTGGTTTCCCGCCACAGCGCAAAGACCTGCTGAGGTTAATTGGAGTTACCAAATTGTCCAGAGGTGTGTGAGTGTGTGTGGCGATGGGTTAGCGCCCCATCCTGGGTTGTTCCCTGTCCTGCGCCAGTAGCCTCCAGGATGGGCTCCGGACCCCCCGCAACCCTGAATAGGACAAGCGATTTTAGAAGAAGCACGGATGGATGTTTATATTCACATTTACCTTAAACTTGAAATATTGCAATAATCATATACACAGTAATTTATCTTCTTGATAACGCTTTACTCCTTCATAAATGCCTTTATAATGCATTCATAAAATATTCAGGGCACCTTCATAATACATTCACAATGCATTCATAAGCAGCATGTTAGTATACATTAACATCCTAACATACCTTAACAGTTATAACCTGCATTAACAACAAACATTAATTGATTGCAATGTTATTAATGTATATTACCGCTGTCATGTACTGTTCATTGGAAGTATTATGAATGCAATGCTTAATGAAAGTACGTAAAGGTTCATGTAAAGCGTTACCATCTTTTGTTTTCCCTTTGTAAGTGTTCTTACTCCTATCATTCTTTTCTACATGTAGTGATTAGGCCGAAGCCAGAGTGTGAAATGTCAAACAACATATTTAAGTTTTATAACTTTTTTTCTGAGGAGGCAGCCCATTTATCTGCATATTCTGTGTCACAAGAGGCAAAGAAAAATGAATAAACGATATCTAAAAAAGATGTGAATACATGTATCGCTATTCCGCGGGCTAAAAAATGGCATGCGTAAGGAGCATCTGACAGTGAAAATGCCTCAAAGTGGCGATGCCTTGTAATAAAGACAGCCCACAGCCCTGAGGGTGCTGCCAAATTCTAGGCAAGCAATGCAATCTGCTACCATCAAAACAACAAAAGGCACAAGTAAACACAGGCGTGTGTGCTTATTTCACTGACGATGCACTAGTTTGTCTTTGTCCTCTGTTTTGTCCTTGTTTGGTCACACACCAGATTTGAATATGAATTGGAATGCACAGTAATTGTATTGAAATTATGACTGCATACATAGGAAATTAACACTCAGTTCACACCTTTGTGTGATATGGAGCATGTGTAAATGCATTTTATACAAATGTGTTGCCAAGATATGAAAACATTATCTATGTTTACCTAGATATATGACCCACATACATGTGTAAAGATATTGCCCACTCTGTTTTAATTCCTGGTTTTATGTTAAACAAGCTGGAGAAAAAAAGTCTTTAATCATTAATCGAGACATACAAGAAATGCTTCTAATGTTGTGTGACAGAAATATGAAAGAACATATTTGCAGCTCACTGTGCCCATAACACTGTTTACCACAGTGAATGGAGGGAGGTCTCTGCCTGTTTTTTTTCCTGTGAAATTATATAAGGTCACCTCATTTTTATCCAGTCTGACTACAAAAATGAAGTTATAGGTTTAGTATGCTTTCGCTGTAATAAGGTGAAGTGACATCTTGGAGATGCAGTGATTTTGTTATTCACTGTTCTGCCCGACATCCTGCATTCTCTCCATCCCTGTACATACACCTTGACAATTACTCCACTATTCAATCCTCTTCTCCTGTTTGACCTTAAGGTGAGTACATTTTTACCTCTATCACAGCTTTCTGCTGGTGATAAGTTCTGCCACAGACAAGTGGTCCATCTTATTTTCCCTTGAGACGAAGTCCACCTGATTATTTCTCCTTCAAGGATCCTTTTGCCGGTAAAATTTTCAGCCTCTCAGTTGTGTGTTTTTCCAGCCTGAGACTCTGGATTCTCCATTTTCCAAGACTTTCCTGCATCAACACTTAAGGTCTAGTTAACGTAGAAGTGTGCAAAGACATAAGGGAGTGAAAGGGAAATATTGTGTACTATTCTGCAATAATCTAAATAATGATGAATTTGTTGTATATGTAAATAAAAATATTACCTTTTCAAGCATCATACTTAAAGTCACAGCATTCATTTTTTAGTAAATAATTTCCCCATGATGTCACAATGATCAGATAAGTAAGCCAAAATGTGATATGTTTCTTTTCAGTTTATGTTTAATCTCTTTCAAGTCAAATCCAGCCAACTCAAGTGGCGTTTCATTGTCATCCTATCCATATATAGGTATACAGTGACATGAGATAATGTTCCCTCAGGACCACCGTGCAACATACAGACAGCAAATGACAATGGGAATGATTCACAATAGTGCAATATTTCTGTGGCATATACTGAAGCACAATAGGTATTGTTGTGTTTGCATCTTGGAAATAACTGTCTGAATAACCACAATTCTTACATCGAAATGCCATGTGAAGACAAATGCATGGATAGATAGATGGATGGGTGGATCTGAATTGTGTTTTATTGTCTTTTAATACAGTAATTCTTTTGATGGGCAATTCAAATGTGCATTGGGCTCTTGTAAAATGGAATTCTCAAAATATCTGAAGCAGCCGTACTGTAATGAATAAGTAATAAGAATGAAAATGTTTTAAATACTCAGTTTAAAGGTTAAAAGGACTTAGGAGAAGCAAAGCAGATGCTCCTGCCAGAACAGCCCTTAAATACTAAACTCATAAGAGATTTTTTTTCTCAATTCTAAATGCAAAAATAGGAATCAATAGCACCAACCTCGTTAATCACAAGCATAAAGCAAGCAGCTTTGAATCTGTAGAGAATGATCAGTAGCTGGGCTAGAGGAAGGAAATAACTCTGAATGCAGATTATTTTATTTGGAGTCTAGTATGCTTTCCCATGACTCCTGGTCTGGGGAGAGAAAAGCCTGTATGTGTGGCTTTCCTGGTAGCCAAAGGACCTGTAGATATCTGTTCTTTTGTGATGCTGAGAGCTCAGGTACTCCGTACAGGTGCTGGAGGAGGACATTCCAACATTTGTCCTTTGGATGAGTCAGGAAACTGAAGTCCTGACTCTCTGAGGTCATAAAAAGATCCCTGGGCATCTTTCAAAAGAGTACGGGTGCTACCCTATTGTCCTGGCTAAAATTGCATGCTGTGGCCCCTTATCATCCCCTATATCTAACTGGTGAATTCTCTCCTACCCCTTTACCATCTTAGCTACTGTGTGGTGAATGTACTGGTGCAGAACGGCTGCCATCGCATAAATCCAGGTGGGTGCGACACAGGCTGGTGGTGATGGTTGAAGTTGTTCTGTAAAGCACTTTGGGTGTCTTGAAAAGTGCTATATCAACGCAACACATACATTCATACACAGACATAGCCTACGCCAGGAACATCTTTTACATGAATTCACTGTAAAATTTCCCATTGAATTTAAGGACATATTGCTTACTAAATGTCATTTGTTTGTCAGAATTTGAATGAAAGTTCCCAGAGAGGTAGGTTATAGCTTATCTTACCAATGCCTGGCCAAAGACTGTGTTACATGCCACGTGGCCTTTCTGTGGGAACAGCATATGGAAGCTCTCCAAAGTGTGGCTTATGACAAAATTCATGCAAAAGTTGCTGAGTTGAGATCCCAGCATTGATTATTTTTAGTTGAAACTGGCACTTTTCAATTAAAGCTGGAAATGTCCACTACAACCTTTGATTTAACAGACCTATAAAATAATATGAAACTTGCAAATGATGATCCTTTTTGACCACATTAATATTCAAATGGAATATTCTTAGCATGCAGATCTGTTATTATTTGGGCTCAAAAGGTTAAGCAAATTCAGGAATCTTTCACCTCAATAAGTCACAATGCAAAAAACATCAAACAATGATTGCATTTTTTTGTAACTAATTAAATGCATCCCATGCTTGACATTTGTGAATTATGATACTGGCTCACGATTTTCTTTTTCTTAACATGACAAATCTAGTTAATCTTAAACCCGTGTAGAGGACCCTGCTAACCTAAGTGTTAATTAAGAAAACCACACTTTGATTATAACTCTCACAAAGAAGGAAAGTGAAATTTATTATGGACTTATACAAGGAAGCAAATAAAGCAGGAGACAAGGTTGCAGAGCACATATCCAGTAAGAAAGGAATCTTTCTCTAGAATAATATTTCAGCATTAATAAATTGCACAACCACAGTTAAATAATTTACCATCCATTCAACCAACCATCCATTTTCCAACCTTCTTATACAGGATCATGGTGTGCCTGTAGCCTACTCCAGGAAGCGCAAGGGAGGAGGCACCCTGTAGCATAAAATGAGACAGATAATCTCCGACACAATCACATACTGCTTATAAGAAAATCTATAAATAACCAGCACAAGTAATATCAGTAATTACGATGTATAATTAAAGCAAGAAGATTAACTTATTGCCTGATGAAAAAATCAAACAATCTGAATCAGAAAACTTTTATTATCCTGGAAGAAATTGTAATTACTGACTTCTCAGTACATAGTGCTTTTCTTTTGTGCAGCCCATTAGTTCAACTTTGGTTGTGTTTACATGTGCTTGATAAATAAACTTGACTTGACTTGAATAACAACACAAAAAGACATCTTGTATCCTCACTGTCTCACGCACACACATACACACACACACACACATACACACACACACACACAGGTTTGAAATTATATCTTTGTGGGGACTTTCCATTCATTTCAATGGGGAAATAATTCTCTAATTCCAACATGACCACCTTAACCCCCACCCAAGCCCTAACCTTAACTGTAAGTAACCAAACAAAATATGAGACTTTTAGTATTTTTACTTTTTGATTGCATTCACAGATCTTTGTGGGGACCTAAGAAATGGTCCCCACAATGTCAAAATTACAGGTTTTTATCACATTGTGGGGGACATCTGGTCCCCACAATGTAATATTAACCTAATCCACACAGACACACACACACATTTGTATTCATATCTCTGTGGGAATGTTCCATTCATTTTTATGACAGCCTAAACACCTAATACCACATGATGCCCATAAGGGCAAAATAACAGGTTTTTAATCACATTGTGAAGACATTTGGTAAACCTGCACCCCCCCCCCCCACACACAGACAAATAGTTTCTGTATAATTAAGTATATGAATTTTGAGTATATGAAGCACATATAATTCCAAAGAAACTATTTTACTTTCACCAAGGAAATAATGCATTTGATTTTTTACTTTATTTAAAAGAATAATATACTTCCTAGAATTGATAGCCCTCCAATTGATAAATGTGATAATTATATGCCATCTGGGTTAATTAAAATTCTGTCTCACCTGAATGATGATGGATAGCATGTGGGGAAATGGTCCTGAATCACTCTTTAATGTTTATGTGAAATACCTTTATAAGAAGTGTGCACTTTTGTTATCAACCTCAACCGCCAGGCTGCTGGTGAGCATAAACTGAACAACAATCACTCCTACGTTATAATGGATGAGAGGAACATTTAATTTGCACCTTGTGAACAAAAGCGCAGGGATGCACAGGGCTGTTGTGATTATATAGGATTATAAAATGTGCCCATAAAAATTAATATCCCCGAGGTATTCCTTCCTGATTGATCAACATGTCATTTCAGCTATAATATATATTTGTCAATATTGTGCTATTCTAATGCAATTAATCACAAAACAATTTTCCCAGACATGCTTTCAACTTATTCACCCTTCTCGTTTGCATGGTGTTCAGGTTAAAGTTTGACATATTTCTGTCCTATATTTATAAATGCTCATTTATTAACTTTTCTTTACTTTTACTTTTTGCTTATTCAATACAAGGTCATGGAGAGCAAAGAATCTATCCTAGGGAGCCAAGGGCACAATGAATGGAATCCCACCATGGATGGGATTGCAGGGCACAAAATCACATATATGTAAATGGCATATTATAAAATATGATGTTACATGGTCATACACATGGGTTTGTGATTCAGAGTTATTGAATGGTAATATCTTGTCCCCACAAAGAAGGCTGTTAACTATTTAGTATTGGTTTTAGTTGCCTTTTAAGGAGAGTGTAGGAGGCTTGTTTATTTCATGTTTCAATTTACATTCAACAGAATATTACAGATTCTGCACATCTCTTACGACCAACCCCTAGTCATAGCTATCTATAGCTGCTAGTAAATCCTTAAGGGAAGAAATGAATATTAAAGCGTATGACATAGGCTATAGTTTGGTATTATGTGCAGTGGTGGCTCTTGGTAAGAGCTTAGAGACTTATAGCAGACAAAGCTGTGAATAAAAGGGAGACATGTATACATCAGTGCACTGGGTTAAAAGTGCTTGATGCAGTTGTCCTGATTAAAAATAGTCTGCACTGGATACAATTTGGGATGAACTTGGGATGCATCGTTTCATCTTTGCATTCATAAAATCCTATTTTTTAATGTATAATTATTAATAGGGGCCCTATGCCTTTATTTTTTTAAAAATATGACCAATATTTTTTGACCAATACTTTTATATGTAGATTGATTCCCTTCTCTAAACCGTTTCTGTATCTGTACCATATTGAATTGCATTGAATCATATTCTTTTGCATCACATCGTATAGTATCGCATAGAATAGCATTGTGTTGAATCTAATTGTGTCAATAGCACTGCATTACAATAGGGGTGAATCATGTTATATCGCAATAGTCGTCGCTTCATATGTATCTTCGATGTATCGGATTATTGGCGATGCATCAAGATGTATATCGCATCAGCTTCAGTGATGGAGATGCACATCCCAATAACACACAAATACGCACATACAGACACACATGTAAGAATGAAGCAGGATTAGTGATGTGTATTTCCATTTCAATAGGAGTTTGAATTCACAACACTAGACCATTATAACAAAGAATGCATTCAAACTATCTTTTGGATATCTAATATTCACATTATGCATTATTCAAAATTAATCCCACAACAGTGTAAATGTGCCAATTCTGAATGACTTCTTCACTTAATGAGCTGCAGTATCAGCAGAGGTTGAGCTGAAACATACTTGTGTTAATTACATATCTGTAGAAAATGTATTAATTAAAGAGCCGTCTACTGGGAATCATTATTTATTCATAGTCTATTGTTGTTTTGATTGGTGTTTCTTGTAAAAGAAACACATTCTCCCCGTGAGAGATGTCATGTTCACTACTGTTCAAAAATTAGAGCACAAGTCTGATTAACTATAAATTACATTTAAGTATATTAGTAGGCATGACACACACTAACCACGGTGACAAAACTATGTACGATAGCAGCAATATAACAGTGTTACACCCCCCCCCACCACCACTACCAAAGGCAATATATTGACCAATATCCTTATATCACTGGTTTGAACTGAGACCGGCTCCTGTCTAGAAAGGTTGTGATTTAGAGTAAATCTCCCTTTTCGAATCATATAGAAAAGGTGTATCTTTGTCATAGTGTAGCTGAAGCCACAAAATTGGCAAAGGACTGGACTGACTTGAGTCATTTGATATATTGACAAAAGAAAAAGCCCATTAATTATAATGTGGAAATACTGGTTTAAAATCAGCTCTACATTGACCATATGAGCTGTAGATCATAATTAGCTTGGTGCTGTTTTTTCCATCTGTACTGTTTTTTTTCCAGCTGAGAATCAGCACGATTGTCCCATAGTTGACCTGAATCTGATACCTTTTTCTTTTTAATCTGCAGTACATTACTGATGTGAAAGATATAACACTGATTTATGCATTCAGTTTTTCCTTTATGAACAATTCTTGGTGTGGTGTAACTTTTTTTTAAGATTCTGCTTTGTTCAGATCAAGGGGCTGGCCAAAACGTGAAATGCTTTATTTTGAGAGTTAATTTACTTTCACGTTTTATTCTGCTATAAAAGTGAAAGCTGAAATATTTCTGTCTGTATCCATATATCTGTGGCCAACCTTTCAAATGGCTCTAGGCAAACTAGAGTTTGGAGATAACAATGACATAAAGGAAAAACCCTAAAATACATTAGGGCTTTAATACCACTGGCACATAGCCTGTAATCAGCATACACTATACTGACGTCCGTGGCTAAGGTAATAAGCTTAACATGAATCATTATCAGAGGTGGTTTAACTCTAAGTGATGGTAATCTCGTATGAGTTTGGCTAAAATCGATGTCAGTTACCCATGATCCAAGTGAAATGATGGGTTTAGTTACAAATAAACTCTTTCTTATCAGTGTGATTGTGCAGCATGAATGATACTGCTGTCCAACAGTTTAACAACAACCTATTAAAAATTATGTTATGTCTTTCTGTGTGAATCTTGTGATTCAATTTAAAATACACCATTAATTAGCAATGGTTGAGATCAAATTCATAATTTAATGAAGATACAAGCGCTTTTTTTTAGGTATGCAATTTGTTCATTTCACTTTTGAGATGTTTCATCCATTTTTGATAAGGTAATAAATCAATAATAAAGCATTTAGTTTTAATCATTTGACGTATTTAAAAGATATGTGATTATATCGCGCAGTGCTGGACATGCAGACCCTAATGAACCTTTTTTTTATGGAACAAAAATGGCAATACGTTAAAAGATATGACCCGATAGAGAGGGGAATCCTGGAGGTTTACTGAGGGATTTTGGTCTGTTGCTGAAGCATTTGGGCTTGTCTACAAAGTGGAACATTGTGTTTCAAACAGCACCATGGACTGCCTTCAGAGGAGCTGCTACAATGAAAGAAGTTTAAAAACATTAGACAATTATTAAAAACCTTGGTGAATTTTACATTCTGATGCTGCCTTCTGACACCTACTGTGGGCAGTGGTGGCTTAATGGTTATGGACATGCACTTGTAATTGAAAGATTGTTGGTTCAAATCCCTGATCAGCAAGGTACCACCCCCAAGCACTGCTCCCTGGGCACTGAATTAGCTGACCCCTGCTGTGTCACATATGGGTTAAACGCAGAGAGCACATTTCGTTGTGGTGTGTTGACATTTAATTCATTAATTAATTCTAATTCTAGTCTTATCAACAATTTAGTCTCTCTTTTGAAAAATGCATCTCCTTTAATTCAATGCTCGCGATGCATGCAACATTCCATACAGACCTGCCACAAGTTATTTTCCAAAAAGTTGAAATACAGCTAAAGAACAATGACTTAGACACAAGAAATAAAAAGAGCAAATAACATAAATGCACATGCCAACGGCTGTCCTGAAAAGCTCTATGCAAAAGAATAATAATAAGAATAATAATAACAACAATAGCAATAATTAGGGATTATATATATATATATATATATATATATATATATACACACACCAGCAGATTTCCAGAAGTCTGTTTCAGTACTGTGCTGAAAATGTGTCAGCTATTTTTATATCTTCAGTAAATCTCTTCATCGCTGTTTTATGCAGAAGGTAATTACTTTTTATTGAGAAAGAAGTGAAAGACACCAGAAAGCAGCTGGAACAATGTTTAACACCCCAGGGCTGCCTGGGAACCGAGGGCATATAGATAAACTGGAGAGATCATGCAATAAGAGGCAAATCTATGCAAGATTTCTCATCTGAGTGCAGTTTTTTTAATAATAAAAAAAACCTGCTCATTCTAATGAAACAACAACAAAAAATAATGGAGTTTTCAAACAAAAACTGGCCTGTCAAACACCTTCCTCGCATAATAGGCCAGCACCAACCATTCAAAATCCATAATGATAACACTCGTAGATGAACTCTTACCTTCTTTCAGAGGGAGGCAATAATGGCGAAGGGGAGAAGAGGACATTTTCTGCTCTGATCTTTAATGTGAGCGCATGTGTGCAGCTGAAAACATTTTAATGTCTTTGTTTGCTCTTTTTTGTATTCCACACTCATCTCCGCCCTTTAATCAGCAAGTCTACCACTTTTTGCTAGAATCACAACGGTCATTTTTGCAGTAGGCAGTCTGAAAAAGGCATCCTGATGCAGAATTAAATGCCAAAATGTTTCTTTAAAAAGTCCTACACCTAACCCCACTCCCTGGTTTGTTGTTTTGTCTGGAACCCTGCCTAATATTCTTGTTTTTTTTTAATTATTATTATTGTTTTGATTGTTTGAATACTTCTATTTCTCAAAGAAATCACATCATAGAAAAATTCGGATTTTTTTTGGCATTTACTGTACGTTATTACAACACTGCTATAAAGCTTGTTAATTTGGCTTGTAAAAGTCACAAAGTCTAAACGAAACACTTTAAAGGGCTATAATGACATTGTGGTGTGAGACTGCATAACCTTTCAGTGACTATTTGTATCACTTTGTGATCACAAGCTAGACATTATGTTATTGTCCAATGTGCAATGCCGCGTGAAGACTGCCCAACGATTATCTCTATTCTCAAGCAAGCTGAAAGTCAAATATCAGACCAAATCCATAAACATAAAAAATTAAACTTATCAGGCTTACAAAAAACAGAAAGTGTACTCATATGATAAAAACAAAGCAATAGCAGTGAAAGAAAACAATACACACCAATGAGCCGAAAAATATTGACCACTCCGATATGAAGTGAATGATGCCAAGTCTCTCGTAAAAACAGTGTAGATAGATACTTTATTGATCCTGAGGGAAACGTAGGCTTACACATACAAAAGGCCACTACGTAAAAACATAATAATAATAAGAATTAAGAATAATAATAATAATAAAAGAAACTGTAGTAAGGATACAAACCACCATGGAGTCATTGTGATATACTATTTGCCAGTGAAAGTAGTGCTAGTGCAATTGTAAATTGATAGAATAATCACCACATAGTGTAAAAACTATAAATACTATAATACTATAAATTGTAGATAAAATAAGAGTACATAAGATGTCTAGGGCAGTGAACATCAGCTAATAACAGAGTTTTATCAGTCCAGCAGGTCTGTTATCAAGGTCTGGGATGTATTAGACTAGAGGTTCGTAACCCCCCAGTCCATCAGTACCAGTCCATGGCCAGTATTCCACCAGGCGGTGGAGTGCTTGGGGTTCTACAGAGGGGTTGGTTAATTTCCAAAAATAACTATATATTTTCAGTGTTTTATGATTTCTCACGTTTGCGCATTCTATTCCAATCAGTGAACATGTGAACATCAAAAAGTTGGAACCACTATATTACACAGTGAGGTAACTTTCAGTGCATTCAGTAAATTCTTAGTCAATATGGGCAGATATAAAGACCTGAGTGACTCTAATAAGGGCCAAATCATCATAACCAGATGGCTGGCTCAGAGTATGTCTGACACGGCAAGGCTTGTGAGGTGTTCACAGTCGGCTACGACTCATCAATGCAAGATGTGAGTGAAGGCTATCTTGTCTGGTACAAACCAACAAAAGAGCTACTGTGACAGAAATCGCAGATAAATTTAGTGACTGTTATCGGTCACAATTACAATTAACTGTAATGACTGGCTACAGATGCAGCTATATCCTGCTCTGCCAAAGGCAGTGCAAAAGATACTTTGACACATTTCCAAAATGAAGAATGCTACAGTCTGTCCATCTAATAGCACCATGAGAGACTCGAAGGGTTGTTAACTCACATCCTTCATTCGCCGTGCAATCCCAGAAATCAGAGATTCTGTCTCATGAGCCTTAGTGTCTGCTGCCTTACAATCTGGCTTAGCCCTCATCGCTGGTTCTGCAGAGATAAAATAGAGCAAAAGTCTGAAGCATAAAAATAAGTTTAAAGAAACAACAGTTAATAAAACAATCGGTATGCTTATGAATGTTCTATGAATGCATAATGAATGCAATATGAAGGTGGACTTAATGTAAAGCATTACAAACAATATTTATTGCATTGCTTTGCAGTGCCATTCCTGCCTCATTCTCATTAAATCTTCTTGTGATGTACACTGGTGAATTTAATTTGCCATAGTGTAGGTAGATCTCAAAAGGAAATCTACAACAATTACCCAGGGTTCTAATGATGATGTCTGATGGCATCATCTGTTATGTGTAGCATTGAATGGATATTGTAGATTAGGAACTGAGGTCCATAAAGGCTTTATTGCTACAAAGTCTTTTAGTAGATTTTAAGTGTTAGGTGCCATATTGTAGTCATAGCTAAGCAAGATGGAAAATGTAATATCCATAAATGTTTACAATCAGGGATGGATATAACTGGTACGCAAGTACGCATTCACCTTTAAAAATGATACTTGCCTCAATCGATTGTTTGTAAAAGTGCAAAAGCTTACTTATTTTATGTGCATTTGCGCTGCTATGACAAGAAAATACCTTACATTTTAACCTGTATACTGCAAATGAAGTAGAGTTAGCATATAAAAATTAAAATGCATTATATTTTGTTTTCATATCAGCGCAAACGCACATAAAATAAGTACGCATTTACACAGTTACCACAATTGATTGTCGCACGTATCGGTTTTAAAGGTGAATGCGTACTTGCGTACCAGTTATGTTCATCCTTGCAAATAATAGCCTTCTCTAAGCTCTCCAGTTAAGACTAGCTTAATTGTATGTATCATGCACTGTCTAAGTCTAGCTGCCATTAATCTGTTTAAGTGTTTCAAACTTATGGGCTTCTAAGCAAAACATGTGGGTGCGCTACTTTGGTGATTTATCAACGCTGCACTAACAAACTCAGTGTGTCAGACTGACGTCAATGTTCCTTTGCTTCATGCCCTTTCTCCTCTTGCCTAGATGAGTAGCAACTTTCTCATGACACCAATATAGATCTGGTGCATATAATGATTCGGCAAGGTTTTTATCGTGTCATTTGAGAGATCAAAGAATGTCAGTGTTGTTCTATTTGAGTAAAGGGTGGCCTACTTGCTGATATGTCGCAGAATTGTGTTAGGTGCCTCTCTGGTGGCATCTGTTGCACCCATAAAACACAGAATATTGTTTGCTTTTCTTAATCATAGCATATAGACCAGCATCACAGACTAAACCTGTAATGTTGATGTTGCTGCCTCCAATATGTAACCCATTCACTAGCACATCCTTTAAATCAAAAATTGCATCTTCAAGAGAGGTCAGTCCCCTTGGTATGTGGTTCCCTGATGTCAGAGTGAGAGGGAAAACCAATACTGGGTCTAAATGTGCAGCACAAAGCTCAGGCAAGTCATGAAGCTCTTAAATAGTGGCAGACCAATGATTAGCAAAGGCTTTAAGTGCTCCAATGATACTTTTTTTCTTTGAATCCTTTCTATTAGCTTTGAAAGCAGGACTCTTGAAAATGAGCATATTGCATTCCAGAATTTAAAATTTCTCAGGGTTGGCAGCTGACTGGAGTGAGATTTTCAATTGGAGACCAGTCTGCACACATTTTCATGTATGTAACAATTTTATTATCTTGTAAATGGTCTGTAGGGTTTGCGAAGTACACCAACACTTTTGATGTATCTAATTTTAGGTTTTTAATGGAATAATATGGATTCACTGCAAGATTTCTTGCGTGAGCATGAGATTTTGAAAGCGTGAGTGGCACGCATCTGGCAACCCTGCCTTGTACAGACCTAGATGTCTTTAGTAATGCAGGGGCTGTTAAAAGTACAAATTCTATTACGTGATGTTAAGACCGACGTAAGAATACATTATTATAAGATTTATATCGGTTCTAAAACACATTAGTGCTTAAGGTTAATACTATAAATTAAAAAGAATAGCTATGAAATTCATTTAATGCTAGCTAATTAGCTGATTAGCTATAACTTGATAATGGGTAGGTTGAGTAGGTCGACAAAATATTGCAGCAGCACGATGAAGGAAAAAATGTCATTTGCAAGGTTGTCAAATATATGTCCTTGGTTATGGGCACTTAAAATATATAAAATAATTTATTTGTATTAACATTTTAATAATGCATTATGTTACGTTAATACACATCAAACCTGTATGCTATACAGTGTAATCTCAATGGAAATATATTACTTAATACTATATTACAGTAGTATGATACCCTAAAGAAATAGCTAGGAACATATGTATCTTCATTAAGACTATGGACTACTTTCAAAATCTTTTTACATGATATAGAGAAAGCTGTCACCTGAAGCCATAATTATAATTTTATGAATGCTGTTGACAGTATGTCAAACTGGGAAACTGTGTTATTGTTTATTGAGACTGCCAGAGAGATATACAAGGTTGTATACATAGATTTTATCCTCAAAGGGCTATGGCACTTAAAAATGGCATTTACTTACATATCAGTCGAACGGCACCTTCAGACATAGCTAATTCAAGCAAGGTGAAGAGGGACATCAATGAATTAGCTGAACAGTGGACTGACCAACCTGTGAAAGCTTTTAGCCGCTGTTAGCAGGTGTTGATTTACTGATGTTTATTTACAACCAATTTTCTCTTCACAGTCTTTAGCTTCCATTAAATCTTCGTCACATTCTTAAAAATGTCGTTTAACTTCACAAATTAAATATGCAAAACAGTAAGAACACACCTGTAGCCTTTGACATTATATTGTGTACGTTGTTTTAATGGCAGCATGATGTCAACTATTTTTATCAATCTGTCTTCCATAACATTTTATACAGCTCAGGTTCATGCTGACCTGAAGCTTATCGTAGGAAAAACACGGTGTAATGCATGGGAACACCCAGGATAGCATGACAGGTGCACTACGGTGCGATATCAATTTGCAGTTTTTGAGGTTTGTACACATGTTCACTGTCAAGTAAAAACCAGACTGGTGTAAGCACATGCCTAGACTTTTAATTGCTACCAAGGTGGTAACTAAGCAAACAGAAATGTTCAAGCGTTGTCATGTTGGCAGAACTTTCTCCTCTCTTATTGCTCCTAGAACATTAGATAATGCTTTATATTCACTGTACCTTCATAATGCCTTTATGACGCATTCATAGAGCATTCAGTGCACCTTCATAATACATTCCTAATGCATTCATAAAATATTCATAATTGTCATGGGAGTATACCTAACAACCTTAACAGCTTTACATTATACATTATACAATAATACCATATGATAACAAAGAACATATTCCTATAATCGTATACTGCTTGTAACTGATGCATATTAAAGATGTTAAGGTATGGGTATACTCACATGATGCTTATGAATGTTCTATGAATGCATTATGAAGGTGCAGTTAATGTAAAGTGTTACCAAATATTGGCCCTCCAAATAAATGAAGAAAAAACTACATAGGCCAATATAAACTCCTTTTCAATTGGTGATACATTATTTTATAAATAATGTATAAAATTATCTAACAGACAAAAACATCCAACATATTAACCTTTGAAAAGGAGAATATATGTTGACTTAAAATTATATATTCTGTATTAATTATACTATACTGTTTCATGCCCCGCTGTTTACAACATTTTATATAAGCCAAAGCGGCGTGCAGCAATATGTTTCTTATTTTCAGGTCTATTGACCCATGAAGACAACCACCATTGCTAAGTAAGTGCAAAATGAATTTTAAAATGGTGCAGATATCGTAAGAATGATTCATTTATTTACTTATTCATTTATTTTCTGTGAGAGTTTTGCAAATGGAGCAACACATTTGATGGTGGTTAGCCTTGCAGCATGAAGTATTTAAGAGGGGAATCTCATTCAAATGAGTTCTGTCAGTCATATGAGGATTTCATTTTTTTAATTCACTGCAAACTGTACGAATTGCTAAACCTTCCAAATCCCCTGGAGCTTTGGTTTTGTAACAGCATGAAGTCTTTTTGAAGAAAAATAAGCATTTCTTTCATTTCTCCAGTGTATTTAAACCAGGTTCATTACAAAAAAAAAAAGAACTGGCGAGGCAGCTGGTATATGGAGTAGCATATAGAACCGGCTTTTTAGCAAACATGCAACGTCAGTAGTCAACTTACCCATTCAGTCGTGACATGGGGGAGGTAAGACATGAAAAGGTGCGGTCACCTGGGTGATGTACAATAGCACCGCATGATAAGCATGGAATTAATATTTTAATTATGGATAAATACATTAATCTGTAAGTGGTGGCATGGAAGATGTGCATGACAAAGATCAAAAGAAGGCCTTATAAAGCATTCAAAAACAAAGGTATCTACAGTCATGCGTGTCTGACACTGAGAGGCCTAGAACACAGTGAAAAACCAACAACTACAAAGAACCTGACACATGCATTGACTCATTTAATAATTTAATGCACAAACAGTCCAATTTGAGGGTAGACAACAGTCTCCAGCAGTGTGTGCTGCGCAGCTGTAGAATTGTAGGACTGTATTAAGAGAAAGTGCATCTTTTATAGACATTTTCAAGCTTTCTTTTGATATTGGAATACGGGAAGGAAAATAAACAAATACAGACGCTTCCTGGTTTATGTTGGGGTTACATTCCGATAAACCTATTGGAAGGCAAAAATGCAGTACACTTAACCTAACAAACATCATGGCTTAGCCTAGCCTACCTTAAACATGCTTTGGACACTTATACAATACACCTAGAATTGGGCAAAATCATTAACATGAAGCCTATTTTATAATACTGTAAAGTGTTGAATATCTCATGTAATTTATTGAATAATGTACTGAAAGTGGAAAAAAAAACACAATGGAATTGGAATACCCATTGTGAAGTCGAAATATCATAACACGGACAACTGTAACCTGGGGAGCCTCTGTATAGCATGAGAATTTTTGGGTAGGCGGATATAGTCAAATGGGCATGGTCATGTGACAAAGTTTTCCAAGCCAGACAGCAGCCTCACTCCTTATCACTTTCTTACAATTTATATTATCATTTTTTCATCATAATAAAATTACTTTCCACCTCTCCCTTACCTTCTGTACATTAACGTTTGAGTGGGAGATTGTTTATATGAGATTTAATGTGACATTTTAATAAGACAAATTTCAGCCATGGCTTGTCTGTTATTCATTAAAGTGCTTCTATAAGCAGTGAAAGGATAAAGGAAAAAGTTGCAGAATAATTTTTACACTGACATTTAAAGGTACGTTAAGCGTAACAAAGGAAACAAAACTTGTGCCAAAGCAAAAATATGACCTAGTTACAGTTAATAGAAAGAAGTACAAATGGTTTTTGTCACAGCGTGTGGTGCTTACACTGTAATTTTTTAGAGAAATTCAGCAAGTATGTTTGATAGGATGAGGCACCAATATATTATAAGTTTTCCCTCATAAATAATTCACTGATTTAAATATCAATTAATGCTTCCGAAATACTATCGGCTGAAATTACAACTGTATTCAGAAATACGAGGTGAAAATATTTGCATAGTTTGCGTATCGTCTTTCCATCTTAATTCTGCGGCAAGATCCTTGAGTAATGCCAGGTTAGAAGATTAGAAATCCTCTGTTTTCCATTTCTTTGTCTGTCTGGTCATGTTTACGCCGAGAGCGTATTCTGTATGATCATTATTCTCCTAAAGGTCTCCGTGTGATGAATAAAGTATGAGGAACAAAGTGGTATGCAAAAGTGTTTTCTCTAAGAATCTGACAAGACATAGATAATCTACAGAAGGAGTAATTATCGACTCAGGGGGGGGGGGGGGGGGGGGGGGGGGGGGGGGGGGGGGGGGGGGGGGGGGGGGGGGGGGGG
>JAODKC010000045.1:7259697-7293785 GCA_026777985.1 Mormyrops attenuatus
GTGATTAATAAAGTATGAGGAAAAAAGTGGTTTGCAAAAGTTTTTTCTCTAATAATCTGACAATACATATATAATCTACAGAAGTAGTAATTAACGACTCACTCCCCACCCCCCCCCCCCCCAAAGAAAGTTCATCTCCAGTAAACAGATAAATAAACATGCACATAATAAAACCGATGGACACAAAGGTACTTAATGGATCTATGTAAAAATGATCATGTTCAACACATTGACCATGTTCATTACTAATGTAAATAAGATTTATAGCCACTGTATTTTCAGGGTGTATTGAAAATTGGAAATGTTTCATGATGTCCATAAAATCTTCCACCTTGAGAATGACAAATATAGCCACGTCCTCTTTTTACGCATCTTCATTAGCATAAAGCCTCAATCAAATGCAATGGCAATGCAACAAAAAATACTCCGTGTACAACTATTAACCACAATTCTTTTAGATGAAGACATTAAACTATTCAAGCACAGAATGTCTTTTGAGGTTAAATGAATGAGCCTGGAGGCAAACTACCCCCGAATCACCAACTCAAGGAAGTTATAATACAAAATATTAAATAAATTAAAAAATAATAATAATAATAAAGTCATAAAGCCTTCAGCTACATTACACAAGGACTGGTAACCCAACCCTCTGGGTTTTGTGTCTACAGAATAATTAATCTTGGCAAAATCTTGTTTTACTCATTAAATTTAATACAAACAAGCACCAAGGTTTTGTCCAGTTCTGCATTGTCAATATGAATTAGATGTAGCCTCTAAGTTGTCCCAGAGGCATGTTCATTTAAAACCGCTTAAATACTTAAGAACTGATGAGGGCTACTGTAAAAAAATAACAATAATAATAAAATACATAAACATAAAGGCCATGAGGACCAGTCACATTTATAAATAAGTGTTTTTTTCTTTTCTTGGGGGGTGTCAACTGTTTTGCATTCTGTCTTTATATTTATCCATGCAATAATGTGGTGCTGATATGCAGGTGTTAATTAAGTGTCTCAGTGCTGCATCACACAAGTTTTAAATAGTGACGATGTTGAAGCACCACAGGCTTCGGGAGAAAGGGTGTTAGGCAAGGCGCCACATTCAAGCATCTACTCATTTTGGAGCAACCTGCATTAACTCTAGAAAGTAAATCCACTTATTCTGTCATTTGTGAAGGAAATGCAGCTTCTATCAAAATTGATTTAATCAGATTTATACAGTTAGTGGAATACTTGCCAAATAAATTTGCATAATTGAATTACTTTTTTCGTCACGTATACCATTCTTAATTTTTATCCTGATATCAAGCCTCCTTTATTTATGATTATTTTCTAAGTCAATGGACAAGGAATGTTTTTTTGGTATCTTAAAAAGATGAAATATTCCACTTTAGGAGGCTGCTTGACATTAATATATTTTATCAATCCACATTTAATAGCTACTTATGCAGTTGCATTGATTGAGAGCTTACCCCAAGATATATGTAGCTTGCAGCATAGTACAGATTTAAATGGACAGTGTTCATATAAACACCCATTTACTCATATACATGCACACCATAAGAGTAATTTAGAGTCATTAAAATCACCTGAACTTCATTTGTTTCGTCTAAAGGAGAAACCGGTATATTCAGGCCAGACTATTATTATTCATTTTTAGGTGCTTAGAGCACAGACCAGTCCCTTCATGTAAGTGTATACAGTATGCCATAGCAGCCTCCACACAAATGACCCTTAGCTACACTGCTATCTGCTGTCCCACATTGCCATGACTTCTACACATAATTGTTCCACTGCATTTCTTTCCGCCAACCTGTTATCTAAATTAAATTTAGTTTTATAGAAGTTATTGTCAAACGCATAACATTTGACTTTCTTGTGGGAAACAAACAAGCAACAGAAAATTCAATATACCAACAGGGAAAACAAACATATCTCCATCCCCTTTTTAGCTAGGCTGCAGATAACTCGTGAAAAGAGTATCAAAATTAATGTGCAACTGGCAGAGTACATTTGCAGAAATTGTATATGAGAACGTGGTCAAGTGATAAAGTTCAGGGATTGGCCAGAACACTAAGGTAATAAGGCAGGATGCCAATGTGAAGCTGGAAGCTCTGTAGAACATAGGATCTAAAGTCTGGTTCAGGCTGAGGCATCGGACGCCATCTTAAATAATGTCACAAGTGCAATGTCTGGACACCGTTGATAGACCGAGCTCCGGACAATATCCCTTAGAGCAAAAGCTACAAAAAGGCAAAAAAATATATTTGCTCAGTATTTTTTTTCTGTTCTGGGTGCTTTCAAAACAGAGAGCTATCTTTCTTGCTAACTGCACCACCTGCATTTTCCTTATCATTCCTGCCTTATTACTGATACGTTTTTATCAGGCAAAAGTTCTAAATAGCTGAACAAGTGTTTCATCGAAAGTTTACATTAACTCTAGGGGCTAACCTAGAATAGATATTGTTTTATCTTCCAGTGATTGTCCAGTGAATCAAGAATGTGAGAAACAGAGAAACTACTTTTATCTACTTAAGCAGGCTAATGTAAACAAACCACTGTGTCTATTATATGGTTTTTAATATGCTAATAAACCCATAATATATAATTATATATAAATATATAAATATTTGACAGATTTTACAGCTATATAGTACATCCACTCATACATACATGATTGGTCTGTCATAGAGGTAATATTCATCTGCAACAGAGGTAATATTCAAATGCAAAATATATCTGTGATATTCTGTCAATTTCCCTATATTTACATGTACTTTTCCATGAATCTTATTACAGTAACCACCTTGCATTCAATTTTTTTTAACATAAGAGTTCTTTGGAAAAGTAACATTTCTGCATTCGCAGTTGATAGAATTGTAATATATTATGCAATTTCCTAACTGCCTGCCAAAATACAACCTAAAGAAAAATTGGTAACTACACTGCTAGGGCTAATGTAGGCTAATGTCCTCCCCTTGGTCAAACAAATTCCACTGCACGTATGCCACATCAAGCAGGAAAACAAAAAATAAGTAAAGTTATAATAACCTAGCTTGGCATATTGGTAAAAGTAGAAATATACTACATACTGCCTATACTGTATTCTCATTAGGCTGCACTGTTCCTTTTCAGGGTTTGGCTTCATCCCTACACCCTGGGAGGGATTGGAAGGTGGTGAGCAGATGGATGGATGGATGGTAGAATAGATGGATGGAACTTTATCAGGTGTGGTAATTTTTACTAGTCAACCAATCGACTGAAAAAAATCTCAAGACTTTGAGATGACTGGTTTCCTTTAGTTTTAATTTTACAGCCCATTTGCCACTTTTTAAATATTATTTTGTGGTTTTTATCCCAAGTAAGAAAGTTACTAAAGATTTAAGTTTAATTTTAATACAGTTAACATGCATTATAAGCTTGCCAACTACATTATAAATACATTCACATCCTTCTGTTGACTGGTGTTTAGACCAATCAAATTACAAATGAGTAAAACTAAATTTTAAATAACAAGATCAGTTTCCACGACATGCAGATGCTTATGCATATTTAAAACTAATTTCAAAACAATTAAAAATTTTACATTTACATTTTAAAAATTTAGATGACAGTGACGCACGACGGGGTACAACCTCCTTAGTCACAAATTTGATGGAGGGGGGGGGTTCAGGGTCCCGCTGAGGGGGGTGATTGCACAGCAGTATAATCAATTTCCCTAAATAAGACAAACAGGAATAGAAGGATAGCTCATCCACTCCATTAACTCCTGGGTGCAATCCACAGAAAGCTAGGTTCACTCGGACTGCTTTGTACTGCTGTATTTTACCAGCTTATTCAGTGAGTTTTCATACAGCTTTATTTGATAACCGGACTTCTTAATGTTATATAACTGACTTCACATCTGTGACTGGAGTATATAGAGGCTGGACACCAAAGCACATCCGTATGAGGACATGTGGTGTGGGAGGTATCTTCAGTGAAATCTGTCACACTTTATATGGCCTCCGCTTGATGTTCAAATGCCTTTTTGTTAGTAGGTGGGGGCGGGGGGAATTAAACCGCTAATGAAACATCATTTATTGGTGGAGCTAAAACGGTCTGATTACCTGTTGATGACATCAGCCAAGGACAGCATCTGTACTGGTCCATTTCCCCTTCTCTGTTTGTGTAAACCCTCCGCCCCCCCACACCCGCCCCCCGCTACACACACACACACACACACAGGAATCAAAACAAACCTCAGAAATACTCATATTTTCCTTCAAGAGCCATATCTTTTCACCAATTTAGCAATGCAATTTTACTTTTTTCTAACTGGATCCCCATGGGAAGACAAGCAACGCATCCTTTTCCATTTTTCGCCACACGTCCAGGCCGATTCTTTTTTCATCAAAGTCTATAATTTGGATGACAAAATGTTTGGTTTAAAGAGACAGAAATTACCGGGAAATGGCAAGAAATCTAAAATGTGTAACACTGGTTGGGCATTTTGCCTAAAGTCAAAAATCTATATCTGGAATAAAACAACATTAAATTTCAACTAAAGTCCTTCTTACTGGCTTTATTAAAGTGTATCACTTTTCACACATTTTCTGTAATGCGTTTTGAGCTGGACACTGTTACTATCCATGTAGTACAGTACATTGGTCTACAAGGATTTATATTAAGTGGACCGCTTCCTTCAGCACAGAAACAACATTGTCTATTTGACGTGGTTACCAGCCCTTCGATTTATAACAGAATGTCTTTCATAGAGTGAAACAGTGAGTTCTCTGTTACACTTTCTTTCATAGAGGGGTGCATAGAGAGAACTCAGTCACAAATTAGATGTTTTACATTCCAACGCTCTTATGTGGGAGATTCATGCTGTAATGAGATATTTAACTCGTTTGAATGTAACAGTATTGTTGATTTTTTTTTTACAATTCAGAATGTTACTGAATCGTGACCCTCACCAGGAGAAGCGGCAAGGAAATAAGATGAGATGAGATGGAATGAGATGAGAATGCTACTCATCCAATTTTACATGTTTCCTGTAGCTCAAAAATAGTTTCCAATTCTTTGCGGTTTTGCAGATGAGTCTTCACACAAATCTGATTATAGGCAAATATAAAGGATGAATATAGTCCTGTATTCTGGGACAAAAAAAGAAAGCTTTGTAAATCCCAACAAAAAAAGTAATATTCATTCATTCTGGAATTTGCGGTGTGTTGAACATCCTTTGTTATGTATGCCTGCACTTTCCCACAGACAGCTGAATAGCGATTCTTATGCGTTACACTGTTTATTTGTTTCCGTCCTTTAGATCTGTGCGTGTGTGTGTGTGTTACTTATCAGCTCACCCGCTATGCCTAAAGGTATTGTTTTAAACAAATACTCCTATCCCATGAATTATTTGTCAAACCTGACTGCAGGTATAAGATGTGAACCTGAGTGCAACTGAAAGTTCAGGAACCCAGTGTCCCGGTTTTAATACTGAATATAATCTTTCAAGTACAGCCTTGCTTCGTTTGATATGTGTCAGGCGCTGTGTAGGCATTGTAGCTTATAAAGAAAGATAATTTACACTTTAGCAGAACCAATCCAGGGTGACTTTTACTGCCTGTGAAATATGAAAAGGTGTTTTTGGTTAAGAATTTTGGATAACACAATATTAACAACCAGCAAGAAAACTAGGTAAAGAGGGATCTGAAGAGGGTTTCTTCTCTCTATAAAATTTCTACATGGAGTCGCTTCTCAAAAGGAGATCATTTCAGTATGAAATCTGCCTTTAGGTAAACATTCTGTGAGATTTTAGAAGGTTGCCGGTGTCTCTGTTTCATCAGCATTCTGCAGTGTTGGAGTCTACATAGTTTGCGGTTTCATCTCTGGATGTTTATTAGACACGAGGATTGAGTCCCCTGGTCCAACAAGTCCCTCCAAAATAGGCATAGGGACATGACAGACAAGGCAAGCAATTGCAAAGTACCTTGCAATGACAATTCTGCTTTGTTTGTACAGCGCCCTCCGCAATTGTTGGCACCCATTGTAAAGATTTGTAAAAAGAGTTAGGGAAAATGCAACTGAAGTAGCTTCATCTCACACTGAAAAATCCAAAAATCCAACCTTTCATTGAACAACAGAGAATGCCAACTTATTCTCTTTTGTTCAGGCGATTTATCTTTCATATGGGTAAAAACTTTAAAATTTGAGTTAAACATGCGAATAATTCAAAACCGCAAAATATGTGCCAACTAATTATTATAAATGAAGATAACAAAACAGTCAATTAGAATGTTTATTTTAAACAACTGGAACTGTTACATACCCGCCTGGAAGTGGACCTAAGAATATTTTCCCCCATGTAAGATGATTGTAAGAGAGGCAAAAAAAATCCCCAAGGATCACGGTTGGTGAGTTACAAGACAAGTAAAGACAAGTAAAATCTTGGGGTCACCAAGTCTCAGAAAAAAACATCTGACGCCACCTTCATGCAAACAGATTATTTGGAAGATATGTCAGAAAAAGCTTTTTTTAGTCAGTTTACCACACATGTGAGCACCTGGAGTTTGTGAAACGCTACTACAATTTTAACTGGAATCAGATTCAATGGTCTGATGAAACAAAAATGGATCGTTTTGCCAATAAACATTCTTGGTGGGTTTGGTGTAAAAAGAAGGATGGTTATAATGAAAAGAACCTTATCTTACCTTACCTTAATATGGTGGAGGTTCTGTGATGTTGTGAGGCTGTTTTACCTATAAAATGGCCCTGGAAACATGGTACATGACACTATGGATCCATGAAATACCAGGACATTTTAAGTCAAAATTTGGCTGCCTCTGCCAGGAAACTTAAACTGGGCCATCATTGGATCTTCCAACAGGACTATGGTCCTAAGCACATGTCCAACTCAACACAAAAATAGTTGGCTGACCGCAGAATCATGCTGCTGCCATGGTCATCTCAGTCCCCTGACCTGAACCCCTTTGAAAACCTGTGGGCTGAGTTGAAGAGAAGAATTCAGAAGAGAGGGCCTAGGACCCTGGATGATCTGGAGAGATTCTGTGAAGAGGAATGGACTCAGATGCCCTGCTTGGTATTCTCCAACCTTATAAAATGTTATAGGAGAAGACCCTGTTTTACAGGCCAAGGGAGGTTGTACAAAGTATTAAATCGAGGGAGGCAATAATCATGGCACGTATTTTTGTTGAAAATAATCATTTCTTGATGAGGAATTTGTTTTTCTTTCGATAAATATATTTTAATGAAACGTTGGATGTTTAGCATTTTTTCAGTGTAATATGAAGCTACTTCACCAAAAGGTGGGTTTTTTCATTACCCTTTTTCGAAATCTTTACAAGAGGTGCCAATAATTGTGGAGGGCGCTGTATATTCTGTCTTTCAGAGTAAAGTGAAAATTAAGAAATTGTGTTTATTAAATTCTCTTTGTTGATATTATTAATTTAGACTACCCTGTAATCGCCTCTGCATGTTTTATTATGTACAGTGACTTCACAGTGGTGCAGTGGGTAGCAGTGTTGCTTTGATCTTGCACAGCTGGGGGTTTGCATGTTTTCACTGTGTTGCGTAGGCTCTCTCTGGGTATTCATTTTCCTCCCACAGTCCAAAGACATGCAGTTAGGTGAAACACCGTTTCTAAATTGCCTTTAGTGTGTTTGTGCCCTAGGTTGCCTGGACCATGCACCAGGTCCTGCTGGAACCCTGTCCTTGATAACTGGTAGAAAGAGAGATAGACTGAGGTTTGTAAGAAATGGCAGTGGAAGACTAGCAATTATTAACAAGTAATAACCATTTTTTACCATTGTATTTGGGTTCAGAAAACTGAAAGTATTCACCACTTAGGGAAATATCATCACTTTCTACTTTAAGTTCATAAATGACTTTCACAAGTCCCTTTATTTTATGAAGAAAAAAGAAACAAAGGTGAATCTATATATGAAAGCTCTTTCCTAATATTTCTCCACTGCCGCAAATGATGCTAGAAAATAAAAATAAAAAATCTAGAGTGAAAATAATATAAAAGCTAGCAGAAGGAGGTCACATTTGATACATATTTTTTAATTTGGATGACTGAACTGGTCGACAGGTCAATGCCTCCATATGCTTACACTAATGAGGTCAGTTAAGTCTCTCAGTTTTTAAAGTGGTCCAGCTGCTATATAATTAGTTTGCATGATTGTGTATGATAATCACCCAGGGATTCATGAATTCATCTGAAACCCAATAAACCCCTTTTTTTGTTCTTCAGTGTGCCAGCATTTCATTCTCGGAAACGAAATAGCTTTTACAGACATAGATTAAGGCTAGGTAAAGTAATGGTTCAAGAGCAATGCAGAAATGTCAGCAGGTGTCAGCTGATCTTTTGCAGTTTTATGTTATTATAAGCTCATGTGGAAAGTGAAGAACGACAATAATTAATACAGGTACATGTTTCTTTTAATATTACAGTGGATATGGGCTTTAACCACTTAAGCCAAATGTTAATATCAAATGTGGCTTCCTTTTATCACAACAGAGGATAAGAGCTAAGGAATTTCACCTTCTAAGTATGAGTGAATTAGAATTGTTTATGTCAATTGAAGGAAGTTATCATTTGACTCATTTGAAGGACCTTGAAATTCACGAGTTCCATAACTTGTAAAGCTTCCGCTTGTCAGCACAAAGTGGTAATAAAATCCATTTTATTAACACAACATAATGCAAGAGCAATACTAATGTCTACTAAATAATACTATGGTACTAACTGCTAATATGTTAGCGCACGGGGTGATGTGGTAGAGCAGCATAGCGATTGGCACTGTCACCTGACATCTTTGGGACTGGGGTTAGAATTTCTGCCATGACGTCAAGATTACAGCCCCCCCACCCCACCCCCATTTCGCTGTGGGGATTCCTCCAGCTACTCTGGTTTCCCACCCCCCACGATCCAAAAACATACTAACGTGAATTGGAGTTGCCAAATTGTCTGTAGGCGTGCATGTGAGTTTGCTGCCCTGTGCCCATACCCCGTGGGATGGACTCTGCCCTCCCGTGACCCCAAATAGGATAAGTAGGTACAGAATATGGATGTTGAAGAATGCTATGAATGACTAATGAAGTGAATGAATAAAAGGAAACATGTAAAATTAACTTTTGAATAAATGGAACAAGGTAAAATGAAAACGGGTGATGAAGCTATTGGTTATGGATGTATTGGTTGTGGAGTTCTGCATGATAGTCTGAGAATCTGAGCAGGCGAACTCTCTGTCCAACAAAATATTTACACGCATATAAAGTATTGGCACACTTCATCTGAATACATAAAGGGTTCTGGAAAAGAATGTTGGTTAAAATAATATTTACATTCCACATGGGTTGGGTAATCAGTCCAGTGTTTGGATGCGTCTTCCATTGGCGGCATACAGTAGTGGCAGTGGAAAAGAAGACAATTCCATATAGATAGCCCTGAACAAACATAAAATGCTGGAGAATACTGGAGGTGTTGGAGATGGATGGACCCATGGAGTTGGAACAAAGCTCCTCAGAAGTGGAAAACACAGCTGGAGGAACCATGAAGTTCAGGCTATAATAGCCAGCGCATAAGGCTGATGCCCGGAAACTTCCAGCTAATGTGGAGAGTGGTGTTTTGCAGGAATGTTATATCGAACAGCATGCAGTCTTGCTTCTAGCACATAACCTTGTGGCGGAAGTATTCTTTTATTGTCTCCTACTGTATCACCTTGGAAACTCAGGACAGGGCGTGTCTTACCAAAGGATCATTTTAGTCCCCATCTGACAATGAGCAGAATGTAACCTTGCATATTTCCAGCTATTGATGTAATTGGCCAGTGTTATCAGAAGTGAGCATGCAGTGAAATCCGTCCTCCTTTCTGATGGGGAACTCATTCACACAGAATGTACAATCAGAGGTATGCGGTCAGAATGACATCCCTAATATTTTCCGTGTATGAATAAATAATTGTCATTGTGCTGAATACATAGCGTCCAAACATGACAACAAATGACCAAAAACAAACTATGGATCCATGTGTATGTCTGTAAACTGAGGAACATAAATTGTTTTGAAATAACATTAAGTTATTGAATGCAAATGTAGATATGTATATGTCACTGCATGAATAGTTTATATATTTTTTGTCCATTATGAAGAAAAATGTATCCTTAGATTGCCCTTTTTATGTCAAAGACACTGTCTTTGTTTGGGCCAGGGCTTGTCACAAGGCCAGGCAAGAAGATTAACTATTCCCTTGATGGATCCAGAACAATTTATGGCACAACTGGGATAGCATGGTCAGTAAGGTCAAGAGTACGTGAGAAACTGGGATCAAAGTCTGTGGAGCAGGGACAACATGTGGTGTCTGGCATTATTGCAGCGCTCCTTAACTGATGGTGGTGAACATCTGAATGTGTGCTCCACAAGAACCATAATTCAATAGTAATAAAATCACTCCAAGGCAGCAATTTCAGAGGGCCCTAGCCTAGCTGACCATCTTCCCTTCTGTGTTCTCTACTGGGACGTCCTTTGCATTGAACCGAATCCAGAAGTGTTCCCAGTTAATTGAATTAACAGCTATAAGCAGTTAATAGTCATTGTTGAGCAAGGCTCATTCCTTAAACATTAGTTTCTATATGGTGTCTTTGCCCTTCGTTTTCACCTCTCATTCCGTCCTTTGGTTTCTGGTGTTTGGTTTGCTTACTGAACTCTTGCTACATCTGGCTCTGCTCCTGAACTTCCCTTGCCGGCACTTTCACTTTAGATCTTGTTCGCTGCCAGGATTTCACCGTTTGGCACCGGCATCCCTTACACAGAATCAACGCTGCAAACTCTGGCTGTGCAAACCGCAAGTATTGCCACAAGCATGATAATTAGTACTTATTTGCGCTGTACTGTGGATAGTCATTAAACGCGTTTTAATGAACCTTAAAATTATTATTGACTGTGAGAATATGCAATTATTTTTCCTCAAGATCACTTTTTTTAAGCTCCTTTTAAAATGCATTTTAAGGCAGCATCCAATACAAACTCATTATAAGGAGAAAGTGTGTGTGTGTGTGTGTGTGTGGGGGGGGGGGGGTCTGGGCTGGCTTCAATTACTTGCTAATGTTACCCTTTTCTCAGAATGTGTGAGCTGTTGGTCACAATCGATCAGCATTTAAATATAAGTGAAATAATGAGTGGGAGATTTCAGTGGTTAGGCGAAGCCTGTATACTTTCAGCATAATCCCTCAATTATTTTTCAGTTAAAAAGCTGAAAGACTTGGCTATTACCTTTAAAAATGAAAGCAGACCTCAGTTTGAGTCTTTGAATTTTAAAAGATCAATACCAAAGCTAAGGACAGAATTCAATCTTGCTTTTAGCAAGTTCACTCATGAACGGTAATCAATTCTATAATTATGGTCACATGCGTAATCAATCCTTTGATTATATGCCTGTTACAGCTTTAGTTCATGATTCTATAGTAAGCTGATTTTGGCCTCTGTTTTACAGGGAAGAAAGGTTTTTTTTGGAAAATCAATTTGGAATCAACCAATTTAGCAGTGATTAATTATTTGGTAATGCTTTACATTAACTGCACCCTCATAATGCATTCATTATGAAGTCATAGAACATTCAGTGCGCCTTCATAATGCCTTAATAATGCATTCATAGAACATTAGGCAGCATGTAAGTATACCTTAACACAAAGGCAAAACTTTGGGTTGAGCATTAGGGAGGTTGAGGCCTCCACCCATTTAAGGGGATCCAGGGGGTTGTATTAGCTGGCTTTGATTATTGGGCGGTAGCAACCCCCCCTCCCCCCCCCATGCTCCTCTATAATTTACACCCATGCCTTGACATGTCTTAAAGCATTGCATTCATAATACGTTTAGTGAACAAACTGTAATATATTGTACTGGATTATGAAGGTATCTGTACTGCATTATAGATGAGAGCTCGATAAAGCATTCATAATGATTAACAAACATGGCTATAATGTGTTATACCTTTTTATAAATATTTATATCCATGTTTATGAGGCTTTATGAATGCATTATAATGTGTTACGAACGTTCATAGATTGTTATTGACATAACATGTATAGAACATGTTACTGTTAAGTTGCCGTTAATGTAAAGCGTTAAATGTTAAATGGCATTCTGTAAAGATCACTGACATCCCATCTAGCGTGTTCCCCTGCCTTTTACCCTCATGCTTGCTGGTATCCAGGCTCTCCACAACTCTGTACTGCACCAGTAGTTGGAAGATTAATGGATTAAATATACTGTTCAGTCCTTTATTAAGCCACAGCTTGGCAGATGTGGCTCAGTAATATGATAAAATTAATGAGCTTGATTTGACCACAGTATGAATTAAGTTTAATAAGTATTTAATTTTTAACAATTCTTTCCTGCTCAATATGTCTTTATATATCTAATATATCTATTTAAACTTTTGGAAATGTCGTAGTGTGTTCTAGCTGATGATGAGGAATGCTCTCACTATGATCAGTCCTCAAACAGCCTAGGTGTCACGACTTAAGGCAGGGGTGTCAAACTGCAGTCCTGGGGGGCCGGAGCGCTGTGTAGCTTAGTTCTTTCCCTGTTCCACCACAAATGATTCAGCTCGACAGCTATGTGGTAATTAGCACAAGAAGTTGAATCAGGTGTGTTAAACGAGGGGAAACCCAAAAATGTTCAGGGCTCTGGCCCCCCAGGACTGGAGTCTGACACCTGTGGCTTAAGGGATAAAGGACTTGAGGGCAGCTGTCATAATAAAATAAAAAGGGTTTTTTTTTAACTAAAGGATTGGAGACTGGAAACAAACTGGACCATAAAGGAATCAAAATGGGAGGACTGGACAATAGGAACAGCACAGGCAACAGGAAGGTTCAACATCAATGACTAGACTGGAAAACACAGGTCTGGGATGCACATATATACGAGAATAACGAGGAAGCTAACGAGAGGCAGCTGACTGTGATTAACATGAGGGGAACACAAGGAATGACAAAGGAGTAACAGGCGTGGCTTTTTAGGGTCACCCTAGGGAAGAGACAGGAGGGTCAGGTGGCCATGGGGGGCAGGATGTGACATAGGTAGTACAATAATAATTTTTTTAAAAGAATGAGAAAATTGAGACTGCTAATAAAAACATAAATTTTATTGTTATTACATTTTTCTGTCTCGAGGGCAGAATTATTTATAATGTAGTGAAACACCATTTGTCTTTTTCATATTAATATTCTCTATAGTACTACGACTTCTGTTGTTTTCTTTGCTGTAGAAATATGCATAATCGTACGGAAGAATCACATGCATCATTCCTTCAGCTGTAATCAATATGCACGTTGCTGTGCCCTCAGTCAGGGGTACACATGTGCTTTCAACCGATTCCCATGGCCTTCACTCAAAGACACTGCATATTTTCCTTTGTGTGTGGCAGTAATTGAGATGACGGTTGACATGGACGTCCCATAATGTAGGTCACGGCAGCTCTTTGGAATAAAAAATTTACCCAGAAATTCTTTGCCCTGCAAAATACAGGAGAAAGAAGATGGTGCTCTTTTGCTGGACGAACACAGACAGCTTCATTAGCACAAAATACAAGACAGTCCATTAATTTTTTAAAATTGTGCACTATTTGAAGCACAAAAACCACCTACATACAGTATCATGTCAAAATTTAATAACTTTTATTAGAAAATCCTTACTGCAGAAACTGTGCATTGGTTACCTATTTATTTTTATCTGGAAATGCAATTTAGAAAAAAAAATATATACGTAAATAGGAAGATATTTGTATTAAGGTTACTATAAGAGAACTATATTGGTTTGATTGATATGATTTATATACAGTACAGAGAGTACTGACTGATGCCCTTACTGCATCATCAAAGTGGACAAACAGAGGTACAAGTTGATCATCAGCTGAAGTTTATTTAGATGGAAGTGTTTGGCTGCTACCCAGCAGGATCAGGTCATTTTATCCCCCAGGCTCATTAGTGCAATCAGTCTTAGCTGTGACCTATGGCTCTCTATTTTACCAAAGACATTTCAAAACCTGCAGGGGAAAAAAAAGCACGAAGTGGTCTCTGCTTGTGAGCCGTCTGAGCCTTTGAGTGCCAAGCATTGAATGTTAGTAAAACTCAGTGATCCAGGCTTTTAAAAGCATTGGGAGTAACAGAAACAATTGTTTCAGAAAAGGCCCATGGCCTAGAAAACCACTGTGGTATCTACAGTAATGTGGTGCACAGTGTGATCAATTGTATTCAGAAGTGTATACTTTTCTATCCCAGGAAGAAACTGAGGGTTTCCAATTTTGTATGCCAGTGTCAATTTTCTTTTGAACAATTTCATATGAAAAAAATATTGGATGCCACTGTGACTTGAAGCCAGTGTGCAAGGTGTTGATACTGACTACTACCATGAATTTTATGAATGTAAGAATTTAATATTAATCAAACCTTTAAATATTTTAGTACATGTATAATTACATTTTCGACAATACAAAATAAACTGCTACTTTCGCCTTCCATCAGCCTATGCAGTATTAAATTGTGCAAGAGGTGCAAGACAGTTTTGATTAAGTATCACAAAAGAACATGATGATTATGCCAGAGATACAGACAAAAGAAATCTCGCACATTTTTTGGGTTCTTCGTTACATAATTTCATATGAATTCATCAAGAAACATCCCCAGCTAGAAAAAAGAGCTCTGAACTCCATAAAGACTCCATAAAAAAATTATTTTAGCACTACAATGCTTTTGGGAAATGCACGTGACATCAGGACCATTGTGTTATTATACAGTCCTGAAGGAAAGTACTGTCATCAGATTTGAGCATTAATAATATCTTCTAGGACTTTCTTTTAACTTCCATCCATGCATCCATTTTTCAGTAACTGCTAATATTATTTAATGTATTTGGAACTGGGAAGGAAAATGGAGTACCCTGAGGAAACGCAGTGAGAACATGCAAGCTCTGCTGTGACGCAGAGCTGGGCTGAGAATCGTGAGCCTCAGTGCTATCCTGCTTCTTTTAAGTTTCACACAAAAGCAGTATCCCGAAAAATAAAATAAACATTGCACCTTTTAAAGTGACCCATATTTTGATGTGGCTCTCAGCTGATTTGGAAAGTACTAGACCATTGTGGGTAGCTCTTTAATTAAAAAATAAGAACAATAGCATTTTATTATTAAATAAAGAGTCAGTGATATGATAATACACTGTAATGTTAAGTGTGAAAATAGCTTGATGTTTTCACATAAACACTCTTGGGTATTAAAACTCTCATTGGGGTATCTTTCAGCTCACAGAGTTTACATGAGAAGTCCCACTGTGCACAGTCTTCCCGTCTTAAAAGTTTCACAGTGCCGAATATATAGTTTCTGAAGCATTGCAGCTGAGATATATATATAGGCGACACATTAAAAATGAAGTGAGGAATGGCAAAAATGTGTAGTCCTAGCATGAGATATAGCTACAACTGCTCGTTTACTCAGCAGTTAAAATTGCTCATGGGTCAAATTGTGATTGCAATGTGTTTGGCAGCCCTATTATTTTTACTTAAACAAGAAGCCTTAAAACTTAATAGTCACTCAAGAGCAATATAAATCAAGGAGTTATAGCACTATCAATTACTTTGTACATAATGTTTTGGATAGCCTTCGTTATGGATATCTATTTAAACGGACTTAGCTCACAGGCACCAGCTGGTGGTCAGTCAAAGAAAACATTTTATTATTATTATTATTAAACAAACAGTGAACACGTCTGTAAGCCAATCAAAAATCAGAGAGCAGGAAAAAACAGTTTGAATTGGCTATAGAACCTCAGGTCAGCCTGGCTTATGAACACTCCAATACCTGCTGCATTGTAGCAGAAAAAAACTCACGAGGTGGAGAACTACTGTCTCAACACCGTATCTCGCCAAGTCTCACAGGTAGGCAGAGCTTTTAAGATCTGCAAATGGAAGTGGGATAAGGAATCCAAGAGCCACACTTCCCCTAGTCTTCACCTCAGAAAAAGTAACAGTAATATACTACTAGGAGTAATAGACTCTATCAGTCCTCCTTATTACTCTACATTCTCCTACAGGGCAAAAGTACAAAAGACCAAATCACGATTTAACCGATGAGATTTTGCCCAAATTGGCTTGAATAAAAATAGTAATGTCTGAGTGCAATGTTGATTTATTTTAATCTCTTAAAAAACATTTATGAGATTAATTCATTTCTTAGATACAGCATTTTTCTCCGTGGATGTTTAAAGCCTAATATCCCAGTCAAATATCCTTCAGGTCAAACTGCAAGTTTTCCATAAGTCTGTGGTCTGTGGACTGTCACAGTCGTTTGCCTAATGTCAATGTAATGTCAGTATTTCAAATAAACATTCTGGTGTAATAATGATCAAAAGCATGGATCCAAGTTGATGGCCAGTAGCAGGACTTATCCAAAGAAAAACATTCCAGATGCAATGAGGTTTTATTTTCTAGGTGAGGTCATTCACCTTTCGCATTTCTTACCTTAAAAATGAACTTCTACGTAATTTATATACATTTGACAGTTTATATAAATTTTAACATTCATACTATAATTTTAGAATTCACCATATTTCATTACACTGGTTATAACACAGCTGCTGGAAAAGCAAAATAAAGTGTCACTCTAGTTGCTATCTTGTTTTTAAATATGGCTGGTTGTTCAGGACAAGAGTTGTTCAGAAAAGGGATAAAGTACAAGGCCGGATGTAAACATTGCATTTGTACTCACAGCATGGCTTTTAAAGATGCAGAGAATAATAGCTGAAAGTCTATTCAGCTCATTCAGTACAGGTCCCACACATGCTGTACCTTCAGAAGCAGAAATTAATCACTAGCATGACAGACAGAGCTGCCACTGAGCTCATACATTAATCACACTAATACTGATATGTTCACGGTGCATCTAGTGCTGCAGCATAGTGGTTCAGACTAAATGGGGGGCATAGTTAGTGACACAGTGAGGGTGCACTCACACCACAGGAAACTGTGTAAAATCAATCCCTGTGTAGCATGTCGTTAAACCAGATCTGGGCTGTTAATATATACTTAAAAGAATCTCCCAGCTAACAGCAAAGCAGCACTATCTTCCCAAGGAAGATTCCCCGAAGGTTGTCATCTGGTTGCCGCAGAACATAAACAGAAGCCTTTACTTATTTAGGATGTTTTTCCCTAAACAAAATATAACAGATGGCTTGTGTTTCAAGTTTACCTGCAATGTTCTGCCACTGTCATGTAAAAGAGATTCCACAGAGAATTTAAATAGCTTAAAAAATTTTAATTCTTTGCAGTTTCAAACAAATTTGTGTGTAGCAACTTAACCCTGAAATATTGTGAACTTGTTCGGGGCATGTTTTCTGTAACTTAAAATGGAAGGATTCCAGAGAAGATAAAAAATATGCATAAATTTATGTTTGGGGATTTCAGCTGTCCCTGTCATGATATCATTAGCTGGATTTCCACAGAATACAGAAATGCTTGTTGAATTGCTTGTCGGATGATGATACTTAGACTCATAATTAATTGCTTTTATAGCATGTGACCCACACATATGTATCAGTGTTTTCCTGGTTTACTAAAACAAGCAGCTGTGTCAGATATCAGCCATGGCTCAGTTTTGATGATGGACAAGAGACATAAACACATGCTAACCAAATAAACAAGAAACAGTCAAACAATCTGACATCAGCCAATCTAGTGGCACCATAAGCTGTGTGGCTGAATGAGAATTGGTTAAAAAATAACAACACTGGCTTTTTCAAAAGCGGTAGTGCTACTATTCCAGCTGCTCAGCATTTCTGGTTTGAGGGGTTCCTGTTCTCGTGGCATCGTTTGCATTCTCGTCAATCCGACATGGTGTGTTATAAGGTACCCTGCTCTTACACATCACCAGCTGTGTCACCCCTGGCTGTGTAAAGAAACAGCACTGGGTTTCAAACTCTTCCGTGCTTGAAAAAGGAACAAAACATATAATGAGACATTGATTAACAAGGGAATTCATGCTCAGTTACAATGTCATTTTCACTTCACATCAGTCATTTTCATTTGCTTTCTTCCACTCACAAGTTATTGGATAATGCACATGTGAAATATAAAGCATTAAAGTGGTTTTCATTCTGCCTAAAAACCTGCTTTCTCAGTGTAATACTCTGAATGCTAACCGCATTTAATCTGATTAAGGCATATTGCGTGAGCTTAGATGCTATAAAGCAGTTAACTAATTTTAAAGATTAATCATAAAACAATACATATCTACTAAATCAGAATGATCTGCAGTAACCTCATGGGCCAGACACAATTATACAAATCAAGAGTGTGATTTAAGCCAGAAAGATATCTATTAAAAATAAAAGACGAAGAAATATAAAATAAATTGTACATCGATCTATCATGCTTTAGATTCACTTCTAAATAAGGCTGACTAATCAAAGACAATGCCTACGTACAAAAAGAATAATACAAATAGAATAAGATAATAAGCCCCAGTGTAAACCATGATGCGAATGGATAAAAGACAAGAATATAGATCTCCAAGGAGAATTAGTGATCAGGGAGGAAAAAAAGCAAGAGCTGGAAAAGAAAAAAAAAAACTTTCAAAGAAACTTCTGGAAAGTACAGGAAAATGACTGGAAAGGATATTTTAACAACAGCAACAGAGTGAGTTAAAAGGCTTGGTGGAGGCTATTAACTACAATGACATCAACTAAACAGCAGAATTTTGTTGAAAATTTAAGTGACCACTGAATGATTGGTGCAGGAGTAAACAATGACAGACATATGGACACACACTAATTTCAAATGGTATTTTTTAAATGATTTTGTTCGAGAATGTTGGAATAACAAGCTGTTGTGATAGTTAAGATCACTATCAAATCTGAAATGAAGAGAGCAGCGCTGTGTCTGATCTTAAGAATAGCACGGTTGCCGGGAAACCTGTAACTCGTGCTCTGGGAAATTTAAAAAGCAGCAGAACACCGAGCTTTTGCTGCGTTTCTGATAATTCGTTTTGTTGAATCTCAAAGATGTGTTTTTATGTTTATTTTTATGACTGCCTAATCCAATGCTAAAATGACACTGACACATTAATTTGTTTCCATGGCAACGTAAACTTATGGGTATATATCAGTCGCTTAAGTAAAACAGAAGGCATAAAACAGGCAATGCTATACTCACTAACGTCACTGAAGAGTACAAAAATGAAACATAACTTCATTCAGATAGTCGTAACTCCTGTATGTTCACTCAGAATATAGCCCACAAACTGTCTGTAGAGATTAAAACAGTTCAGCACGTGAATAGTGTCTTGCCCAGGCCATATACAGACATATCGCCCAGCAGTATCATTTCTTATGTTTCATTTTCATGCCGCTAGCATACTTCTGAGTGTAACCACATTTCTCATTCTGCTTGTGACAGACTTGATAATGAAGTCTGCGATTTGAAAACGACAACATCAATAATTACCATGAAGCTGAGTCACTGCTGAGACAATTGTTGAGTACTTCATGCACGAAAAGGCAACTGTAGTGTCCTAATTAAGCTGACATTTTGCTGTCACAAACACCAAATTACTTTTTTTTTTTTTTTTGCTTTGGTACAACAGGGAATGTGAACCTGAAAAACTAATAAGTATATCTTACAAGCTTTTCTAAAATTATGATTTTGATTTGTGGAATTTGTGTTTCAAATCGCTCTTCACGGAATGGGTGTCCTAGCTGAAAATACGAATTGTTACATTTTAACCAAAGAAATGTATTGTGAAACATACATTCAGCAGATTTTAGTACAAAAATGACCATTTAATGGCTTTCCCTGTAGTATGGTGTGTTGTGGTACCTCTAGATCAGGGGTGGGCAATCTTATCCGGAAAGGGACGCTGTGTGTGCGGGTTTTCACTGCAACTCTCTAGGCAGATTACTAATTAGGACTGATTGGCTGAAGAGTCCTCATACCTGGGTTTGAACAGCTGACCAACAGGATAGCCCAAAACCTGCATACACACTGGCCCTTTGCGGATAAGATTGGTCACCCCTGATATACAGCTACTACAACACAACTGTGTAACAATAGAGTTATTGTGTTTTATCTCTCTGTGGCAAGAGATAAAAACAGAAGACTGGTCTTACCACTCTTCAGCAACTGTCAACTGGGTATCTACAAGGAAGCATGTAAATGCTTCTCTTTTGTGTTGACGTCTTCAGCACATAAAATGAAAAGGCAGGTGTCTGAGAGGACATTGGATTGGATGCGTGTGCTAAACTTCACCCATGCCAACTTGATATTGGTGGCATGCATTCAGGGGTAGACCAATATGACAAATTAGTCACTCTGGACTGCTAGAACAAAAACATTTAAGCAGTGATGACCATGCATCAACTAATATTCTATATTGAGTCATAGCTCTTCATTATAGCTTGAGATGTTGGTTTTGTTGGGATCTTTAAAATGATGATGTTTGTTTTTTTTGTTTTTGTTTTGCTGTTGACCAGAGATACAGAAAATTAGTGTTAGAGATTTGATCTCCTAGGTGTTTTGGTCCTCTGTGAAGTTACTGACTTCAGCTAATAATGTCATATTTTAAATAGCCAACCTCCGTCTCTTGGATTTAAGTGGCAATTTTTAAAATAATAAAATCTGTCAAGCAGCTCCTTGAAATTGACAAGTTTGTTGCCATTTTTGATCTGGGAAACTGTGGTATATTAGTTGCTTAATTATTGATGTCAGCTGGGATCCAATGTAACACTATAGCCTTTCATTCTATTCTCTAAAGACATTCCTGAAATGAGAAGGAGTTCCTCTTGGTGACATATTTCATTTTGTAGACGGGTAATATAAAAGCATTTTTTTCCCATTAGGCTAAACTAGAAATGGAGTTAGACGTCGTTCTGTGCCCTCTTGGTTGCCATTCTTATATTTCTTTTAATCAATTATTCAAAACGGTATCCACTCAACTCAATTTTGTAATTAACACAATTTGGAAGCAGTAACCCATTATCTCAGTGGAATATGTCTTAAAATGCAGATGTGATTAACCTGTAATGAATACATTTTCCAAGGTAGTCAAAGATTTCCATGGAATTTGGCAAGTATACATTTTCCCCAAATATATTACTAAAATCTACCTACACTCTTTAGATTATAATTTGTATTATGGAAAGATGTGGAGGGCGCTTTAATTGCTTGGTAATGTTGATAAATTGATAATGACACTTTTAGAACAATTTTTTCTATCTATTTGCTTTCTTTTTTACATTGAGGGCTAGGGAAGTACTGGGAATGACTCTGTCACATAAATAAACTGAGGAAGTCTATCAAAACTGGCAGCAAAGAGGTATTCATCTTGGGAAATAAATGATAAATTAAATTAGTTTTCTTGTTTAATTATTCCTGGTCCTCTAATGAACAATCTGCCAACTGTGATGAAATATGTGTTGGATTTAAATGTCATGTCGGCTTCATCTATCAGGGAGGTTGAGACCACCAAAGTATTTCTCTGTAATTGACATAACCCTAGCAAGTTTCAAATGGGAGGACAAAGCCATATTAACCCAGAGACCCATAGTTAACAAATTCTTAAATCTAAAATAATATTGGAACATGTGAGTCACTTAGTATGAAATTTGAATCTGAAGAGACAAAGCATTTATGCACTTTTTAAAAACTTGAATTGCTTGTTAAAATATAGAGCTGTCAAAGTGGGTTGAACTGTTAGTAGTTGGTACAGTTGCCCATATGTTTTCCAAGGGATCTGTCATATCTACAGCCACACAGCAAGGTTTGGGGTAAGCAGTCCCCTGAAGGCCTTTGGTCAGGTGGGTGGAGATGGATATCCCAACTGGATCCAGTAAACTCTGGGGTTGATATGGAGGATTTACTCAATACGACTCTGTTGTGTGTGACAGTTAGAATATGGTGTGAGTAGGGATACCTATAGTTATATTAGTTGTTATGAGCTAAAAATCTCTCTAAACTGAAACAAGGACTAAGACCAATAGCCCAAAATTAAACAGGTTCAAAATTAAACCAGGTAGGCAATCCTGTCATTTTTTAAAATTCTGTCATTTTTTTCAGATAAACCACATTTTAAAATGTTGAAGAATGGAAATATGTTGCATTTTATTACCATTAAGTTCACTTCAGTGTCAAGGGTACTCAGAAAGTTGTACATTTACATAAAAGTCTGCAATAAAGTGCTGGTTGTATCAGTAAATATAATATGTATAATAACTATATGATGTAGTAATCTCCTGTGTAAATTTGTATAAATCATTCTTCAGCAGGAATAATATACTTCCATATCAACAACAACAATTAAACCTTTATAAGTGGAGCCTGGGTAGCTTCCTGAATTATGGGTCATGATGTTGCAGTTTGTAAAATGTAACTTCATTTAGTGCTCAATGAACCAAGTTCTTAACATACTTAGAGTGAAAAATAATGATCCCCCGCTCTTCATTCACTGGGTGCACCAATCTGTTTCAGTTCATTAATTTCTTGCTATCACCTCTTATATTACTATATTATAATGTAATATAGAGGATATAGATGATTCCACTGACCCTGTTCAGGATAAGTGGTAGGACGATGGATGGATGGATGGATGGATGGGTGGATGGATAATACTGGTCATAAATCTTCCAAAATAAAGTTCTTTAATTTATTTCCGGGTAAGTGAACAGGTATAACAACATTTGTATAATTGCAGACAGAATGAGGGAAGAAAATATTTCAGATTAAGCTGACATATGAAAGTGAAGTGTGTTTAAAAAAGGCAAAATTCAGGCTTTGCTAAAGTGCTGAACAATTTTAAAATATATAATTTGCAAGAACTATGCCAAGGCCATTTTCAGCTGAAAGCCAAATCGCTACGTTGCGTTTGTGCCAAAAATACGAGACAGTGCATTTTATAGAAATGCATTTCCTGGCCTCCATTCCATGCCTAGATCAACCCTACAATAGATGGGCATGGCTGTAGGACACGACCAAGAGGGGGAAATAATTTACGTTGATTTCTGCACAAAAGTAGTTTCTGGGCGAACAGATGCTGGTCTGAAATCGCTAGATGAAGCTGGTCCTGCTGGAAGCAATTACTTGTCAACATTCCCTGATTATATTCTCAGGGAGAAAAGATAACCTACTAAGGCAGGGAACTCAATGGAATCTCATCCATCCAACAATTCTCCTGTTCCATGTTGATTACATCAGGGAGTTGATACTGATTCCAAATGAGCCAGAAAAACAACGCCTTGCAGTCAGAATTTCTGAAGTAAAAACTGAGGATAAATGGGGGAAAAAAACTGAATTCTTACCTGAAATATGACATACAAGCATATCATACATATTCTCAGAGGGCCCACTATCCCAAGGATTCACTAATTTAGTGTAACCAGTGGTTCAATAAAGACATTGTTGCTTAGTGATAAAAGCATGACTGTAAATCAACTTGAGTTGTGCCACTGAATTGATAAGGCACCTACATAAATATCCTACATTAATGTTTTTGACATTTTATTTATTTCTACATTAATGAACTGGATGTGAGCTAACACACGTCAAAAACAATTTGCTGACAGGTAGCGCTAGTAAGTCATTTTGAATATTTTGCTTACAGATATTAAGCACTGGGAATTCTGCTGAATGAGAACATGCTTTATAAATCACCAAAGCAATCTCAGTTTCTCTTCTGATATGCCATCCTCTTGCATATTTGCCTTCCGCATCAAAATTAATATTCAACTATCTATGAGTTGGCCCTGTTGCCATGCCTTCAATTAACAGCCACCACTTCACTACAAAGGCAAGTCTTGCCTTTGAGATGAGAGAGACCTACTTTTTAATTGGACCTAAGGCTGCTTCTATTATATGCTTGTCGAACACCAATCCAACAGTACGCCATCTGTTTACGTTAGTGTTAATCATATCCATTCTCCCGCCGTTATTGTTCCAGATGGCTTTCATAATTGCGCTGTTTCTGCAGATGTTTTATAGACAGTTTAGGAACACAGCCAGGCTGGATTGATAAAGTACTGTTGAGCCTGTAATGGGAAAATAATGTTTTTTCCGGGGTGGTTCCAGGCTGTCTATAGCAGTATAAGTGATGCAGTTGTCACTATTCGAACTTTTTAACTTGCAAATTACCAGGTCAGTTATATTAGAAATGAAGCAGAATATCTTGTCTTAAAACTATATTTCGTCTTAGTTTGAAATATAAGGAGAGCGTTTCAGTTTGACTGTAAGTTATGGTGTATGAATAAAATAGTTTACAAAATGTAGCAGTTTGGGCTTTTGGCCAAAATATAAATATGTATTCATAATGGTTTCATATTAATGAGTGAGGTTCCAAGCTTTCTAAAGACACCAAAAGTACGACTGCATTTCATGCCCTCTAGTCAGTAGAGTGTCTAAATATTTAGATACAGTATATTGCAAATGAATGTGTTCAATCAAAAAAAGTTCTACATTTAATTAGCAATATATTTGGAAACAATATATTTGACATTACTTAGAGTACATGCCAACCTATGCATTAGTCTGTAAAATTAGTTTGCTTTTTTGTAATAAAATGACATTTAAATTTACACCAAAACGTTAATAGAAGGGGCCCAAACATGTGCTAGTACACTCCTAGTTAAAGTTAGTCAACTAAGTGTTAGTTATGTACTGATCCCATGTTCGCTCATCATTAATGAATCATAACAGTTCATGCAGTTACTATGATTTGTATTTGAGTAATAAATGAGTTACTAAGGTACTTGTGCCCCCTTCAGTTACCAAATTTACTTATAAAAGTGTGTAGCACTGTGACTTGGCATCTGTGTGTCACTGGGCGTGTGAATGTAAGGCCTGCAATGGACTGGCATCACTGTACCTTACTTTCTGCTTGACTTTGACCCGACCCTGTACAGGTTAAGCGATTACAGATGGATGGATAGATGGGTGGATGGATGGATGGATGGATGGATAGATGGATGGATGGATGGATGGATGCTACTTGATACACACAAATCATTCTCTAATAACTGTGGATGGAAAGCGCAGCTGGTGTCTGTATATTTAAGATTAACTATCTTTTGTTTTATAGCAATATTTTGGTGTAGGATTTCTTTCTATTACTCTCATACTAAGGAGGTTCTTTATTGCTCTAGTACAGTGTTTCCCCATCCGGTCCTCAGGGACCCACGGTTTGTCCATGTTTTTGCTCCCTCCAAGCTCCCTGTCAGACAGTCCTCATTTTTGCTCCCTACCAGGAGCCCGGAGGGAGCAAAAACATGGGTTGTCTGCGGATCCCCCGAGGACCGGCTTGGGAAACTGCCGTAATGTGAAATAATCCAGCAAGGTGAGTCCTGTTCAATATAACATGTAGTGTTCAAAATTCCCTTCAAAACTTAACACTTTCAAAACATTGTTTGAATTGAATGCTTTTAAAAGCAAGCATTTAAAAATCTCAGTGGCTTTAGATTATATTTAAATAAATGACATCAGGCAACAAAATGTGCAACAAGAGAATTTATATATATATGTGATTGTAACAGCATGTGGCTGGAGGGATGGCAGTTATCATGATTGTGGCAATTAACCTCTAGCCCTTGCGAAACATTTACCAGTAACGATACCCAGGAGGCTCTAAATAACCCTCTGGATCATGAGGGGAACCAGTCTGGTTCGAGGGAGGGGCATCTTCTTGGTAATGCTCTCTCCGTTGCAGAAGTTAATTTGTATAGGTTAGTTCAGTATTAGCTAGCCTTTTTTGCCGTGGCCATCCCCTGTGCTTTTTCTGCCATGCCTATTACACATCACATTTATTTATCAGACACTTTTGCCCAAAGCAACGTGCAAGTGTGCATCAGAGAGAAGGGTCATATCCCTGGGCAAGTTGGGGTTAAGGGCCTTGCTCAAGGGCCCAATGGTGATATCACTCTCCCAGGCACATTATATGAACCAGTGACCTTCCAGTCATGGGCACTGAGCCACACAGTGCTCTATATTTAGCCATAATATGTATAATATTTGGGCCTGTAACATTCTGTTCTTCTGTACATCTATTTGAACCTGTCTTTTAACCTTTTTCTAGGGTTATTATATTAATTTTATAGCTGTTTCTTTTAGCAAAATGATAATGCAGGTAGTATGGAATGCTACACTAAGATCACAGGAGTTAGTTTTAGTTTGTCTCTTGTGGCCTTTTATGTCAAACTTTGCATAAAGCAGACAGGGAATTCCCTGGGGTAAGCCTGATGAATAATAACATATACTGTGCTTAAGAAGCAGTTCAACAAAATGAACAAGTAGCACAGGGAAGCTAAATGATATGAAGGGACACTATGTATCTGTTATTGTTAAGGGCACATGACAGGGAATCAATCATGTGAAATGTAACAATTCTCTTGAGAATGGCATCAAGAGTTTAGAAACAAGTAAAATGTAATTCAAAGCGGCAGATGTGTCATGCATTTCAATGTAGTGTTGTAATCAGTTTTTTATTTTAGATGTTAATATAAAACAAGGGAATCCTCTTCTGAATAACAGATCATGTTGACATGTTGACTTTCTATTCCGTTTTTTTTTGTTGTTGTGAATTTATATGTGAAATGTAAATTTAAAATGCAAGGTAAAAGAACATTAACCATTGATTTTGGCGTGATATTTTGAGTCCTCTAAACTGCTGAATAATTACCTCAGAATGTCCTGCACAAATGTTTCTGCTGAGTGAGCTTCTTTGAGCTCTGCAGTCTATACCACCTGCACATGCTACATGTGTTTTTTTTTTCGCTTGAAAGAGCAAGGGAGCGAGACATACTTATAAACCTAAATTAAAATTGCTTAATCCTTCAACAGACTAACAAATGTTAATGCAGTTGTTACCAAAATGATCCATTTTCTGTAGCCCAAAAATCCAGCGTGAAATAAAGTACCCAAGAAGATACTGATTGTTTGTCCTGTCACTCCTAGGTGATGAGTTCAAATACCATTTTATAACCAAGGCTTGTTACTATTTCATTTTTAATATCCACTAAGCATGGTTGCTCTGCTCATCCTACTGATAATGTTTCTTCTGGATCTGTCAATTTTCTCATAGCAGGAAAGCAAAATACACAATTATAAGCTGAGAAAACTATAGCCTGACTCTGGTAATAGATTAACATATACATATTGTTGATTAACATATTGTTTTGTAACAAAAAATATTGCTCTATCCATTTATTCAAAAATATATATAGCACATTTGAAACAACCGTTTAAAGTAAAACATTCAAGTAGTAATAAATTAAAACCCAAATTACGGTTCTAAGAGAGATATTGAGTTAAATACTTCATCAACAAGCATTTTGCAATTAAAAAAAACACCAAATATTGACACCCAATGACTGCAATTGCAATAAATGGTAAAATGGCAAGAAGAGAACTGAATGAATCATGAATCAGCGATGGATATGTGCAGATATGTTAAACATTGCTTGTCAATGGGCTTTTGTTATGAAACCGATAAATTTTCAACATTTTTACAGAATTCAGCACGCGTCCCAAGACTTTCCGTGAGCACTGTCCTTCTACGGCAGCTTAGTAATCAGCATTACACCTTCAGGGTTGCAGGCTCAAATCCAGCCTAAAACTCTGTAAGATTCCCCATGTTTGTGCAGATTTCCTCTAGGTACACTAGCTTCATTATGCAAATCGAAAACATTCAGCCGTATGACTTGTTGACTCTAATTTTCCCCTTAAATTTCTACTAATTTTGTTCTGCGTAACGACCCATACTTCCTCGATAGGCTCGAGCCTCACGTTGGTAAAGAGGCCATACAAGATGAACAGATTCATTCACTGTTTCACATTTCATCTGAAAATACTTTTCCTCAACTAGAAAGGGCATTTCCTGAAGCTCAAAAGTATTTAACCAACTATCATCTGTTTAACCCTCCTTCATCCCTTCTTTCTCATGCCTCCAATTTCTGTTTTTTTACTGGGAACATTTTGAAGTAAAGAAGGATGAGAAAGAGGATGGCAGGTGCAATTTAAAAAAGAGAAATACAAACACAACTGTAGTTATTTCCTTGATTCTGTGACAAATGTAAGTTACATGTTCAGATATTACATTTTGCAGAGAGACATATTTCTGCCATATTTCACCTTGCTTACATGTATTTTTGTATTGGTGCAAAACTTTCTTGTATCGTGTTGAGACACAGTACATGGCGGCACCAATTTGGCTCAAACCCCCCAGGTAACTAAGACCAGAAACTAGGATTACAACTCTTACACAGAACCTGCCATCCGTTCATCTACATTCCCCTTTTCGTAGCTGGAGTCTTAATTATTTTGGAGTTGTGAAGATAGAAAATATGATGTGAGATATATATAGATTGGTTCCAGATGCCTAATTTCAGGGGGCATGGGGGCTCAGCAGTTAGAGCTGTTTATTCATACCTACGGGGCTGGGGGCTTGTTTCTCTCTCGCTCCCAGATGTGTTGGTAGAGATTGTGTGCTATACCTGATCTATAAAAATAGTATTTATAAAAATAAATGTGGTTAGGTGAATTCGAGCCTAAATTTCAGGGTTTTTTCCCCAGTTTTTAGAACAGTAGTTTTAGTACAGATGTAAACAGCTTCTTATGAAGTGAATCAGATATAGTTCATGGGCAAAACACAAACAGCAGGGGGAAAAAATCACAACTTTAGAAGGAAGGACCAAATTAGGCCATATGTGGAAACCAAACGTTAAAGAAGTCATCTGAACCATGAAGGGAGAAATACTTGTAGAATCTTTGCTTATTTGAGCATGAGGATGAGCTAACAGAATAATAAAGTAGAATATTTCGGAAATATATCTTGAATAACAACAGCTTGGTATAACCTGGGAAGTACACTTGAATATATGTTTTTTATAGTTTCTACGCCTTCTCTCGGCTCAGCACCCCTAGCATGATGATCCGTGGAATCTCTTAGTATTAGACAATGATCACATTTTGCAATAAATAAAACGGTTATATGTTTACAAAGTATGCAAGGGCATTTGAAACATGCTGCTTGGAATTTACATCAAACACAATTAAGGGGGTGAAATTATAAAATGTAATGGGAAGCACAGGTTAAATGAGGATTTGAGAATGATTAAAAGTGAGGGACTTTGGCACGATGGGCTATTCTTAATATTGCTTTTTCATTACTATCCCATCCTTTAATTGAACTGTCCTACTACTGATGTGACCTATTCCTTTCTGCCTAGAACTGCTGTGTCAGCCAGTGACACACTGCTCCACCAATGTGATCCAAATATGGCTGAACAATGTTTCGATCAGAAGAAACCAGTGTAGATTGAAACCCATAAAACACCATAACTGCCTCCACAAAAATCCCGTGATTGTGCCAGAAAGGGGACATGTGATTTATGGCGCATTTGCTCTCTATACATTGGTTACTGCAATGACAGTTTGATTAGTATCGGCAAGCTGGGAGAGCTCTAGTGTTTTAATGATAAAATATGGATTTTTTTAATGAGATTGTGTAAATCAGTGTTTGCTGTCAATGAGAACCTGCCCCATCCAAAGGAATATTCCTTGTATCAGCTTAAAGCTATAAAGCAGTAGATTCTCTTTTCTTTTTATGCAATGGCTTAGATACCTCTGTGAAAAATGGTCAACCTATGATGGTTATAGAATTATATGTAGAACTGTTCCCTTAAATCCTCTGATATCGGTCAGTTCCTGCCACTAAATCATTTTACCTAGTATTTTTCAGTCAGATATAAAATGGTAATGTTACTGTTTTATCTGGTGTGTATGACAGGACATAATAAACAGCTTTAACCAGGCTAAACGTACATCACTAATGGCTACATTTACCAATGGGTAGGAGAATAAATATGATAATAGAGAATCCAGGCTTATTTCATGCATATAGAAGTAGACTAAAGCCCTGCTTTTTCACATCACAGATACCAGTCACTGGAATATCAGGCACTTTTTGCATCTTTGCCTAGTAATTGACATTTTTGTTTCTTCAATAGGAATGGCTTCAGGGAAAAGGCTTTAGTGCTTACATAGAGAAATACAAAATCAGAATCGATGGAAGGGATTAAGTGTTCCCATTTATCAATATTAATGACCAATTGAGGCTTGCAAAGGGAAACATTTAATGTCTGCTTCTATTGCAACTATTACTCATGGCCTGTGTAATCTTATGAGCATTTGAGCCATGAATTATTTTTATGAATAATGAACTCCAGGCCTCACCAAGCACGCCTTGCCTAACATATACAATAACAGTCAAGGACAGCATAGCAAGTTGATAGCATTTTTAAATTTTACATATACACATATTCCTTCTGTGAATCGTATAAAAGAGACATTTAGATAAATAAATATTGATAGCAGATACAGAGATTCTCCAATATAATGACTCTATATATATATATATATATATCTATGTCTATGTAGTATCTAGCATGTTCTAAAAATCTTGTATCAGCCAAAGAAAATGGCTGTACCCTACGCTGGGTAAATGTTTTTGCCTCTTAATTTACATCCAGAATATACAGTAGATTTCAGGGCTTTTAAAATAAACTTTAAGTACAAGCAAAAATTCTCTTTCTATGTCCCAGTTTTAAAGTATTACAGTACTAGAGTGTATACTGTGTGCACTATGGGGTCGATTCTCCCACATGTAGCTGCACACTTTTTTGACTTAACCATATTCTCCCATTAACTTTCAGGAGTTGGACAATGAAACTGAAAATCATGGTCAATACTGTTTGACACCTACATATGCGCAGCCTAGTGGTCAATCTACAGTGATTTCACATTCCATCAGTAAGAGCACAGCGTGAAGGTTGAATTAGCAGAGCAATAGCACAGCTGTATATAAAATGTTGCAATCCACACAACAAAATGGAAGATATATCAGAGTTCAAAAGAGGACAAATTGTTGGTGCGCGTCTCACTGTCGCATCTGTAACCATGACAGCAAGTCTTTGTGGCATATCGAGAGCCATGGCATCCAGGGTAATGTTAGCATACCATCACAAAGGATGGACCACATCCAACAGGAGTCAGTGTGGATGCAAGAGGAAGCTGTCTGAAGGTACATCTTGAGGTACCCAGCCGTAGCAGGTTAGACACCCCTACTGTAGAGGGAACCCAACTAATAAACGCAGAATAAATACCATACCACAAGGGTAAACTGGACTGAACACACAGGCAGTTTATTCACTGCATGATAACCATCAAATTATTAAATCAAAATAAACCTAATCCCTCTCACAAAGGAAAATGGAATGACTTTGGGTTTCACATAAAAAAAAAAACCTGACTTCCCTCTATTAGTGAAGTCACAGCCCCTGTCATCCTTCTGAGCGCCCAGTGTATAACTGTGGAGGCCTTAATAAAGGCCCCCTTATTTTCCCCTTTTACTCTCCTGGGTTACTCTACCAACCTGCCAATAACATATTCGTTGTAATACACTCGTAGTAACGACCTTACAGAAATAAACTTTGTCCATTTGGCACTTTACACCACTGTTATATTACAATAATCGGTTCGATAACATCAGCACTCTCGAACAAAAGTCTGCTCAGTACTTTTACACGTACGATAGCTAACATAGGGATTGGGCATCCAATCATGCAATTGGAACATGGTGGGTCTGCCAAGCTATAGCGTGTGCGGCCAATGGGGTGCACAACACCAATGGAGAGCGATCCAAGTGGTCCCCTTTTACACAACTGTGTTTGCTGTCCATCGCATCAGCCAGTGTGTCTTACCAGACAATTAAGTCACCAAACACTCTGGTTCACATTGACCCATTTATGTTGTTAAATATGTTGCCATCCTTGGTGCTGGAGTGGAAGAGCCGTCTCCGCATGGCAGGGAGGCACTGCGATTCCTCCAGAATCTGGTTCCCTCTACACAGCGCCTGGCATGGCCCGCCCATGATGCATCTCCGTTGCTTCATCGGAAAAACTGGAGCTCATAACCCCCACAATATATATATACATATATATACACACACACACACCGCACTCTGGAGCCCTTGCCCAGCTTAAACCAGCTTTCCTACAAGCTTTGTCCCATACATCGGTTAGATGCACACAGCTCTCCCAAAACTAATGTGAGCAGCCTCACTGTGAGTCGACCCGCAACTGTGCACCTCTCCCTAAAAGCAAATAAAAGGCAAATCGCCAGTGGAGGAGTGGACATGACTGTTGTACACCATTACCTATTCAGGTAGGTATTCCATCCAGTTCCTCTTCTGTTCAGGAGGCAAGGTTCGCAACATGCTGTGCATCGTTCTATTAAAACACTCACACTAAGCATTGCCCTGGGGGTGGTACGGGTTTGTGCGGCTCTTGGAAACTCGAATGTTGTAGGTGGATTTTGGGAAATCCGTATGGTGTGGGGAATTTAATGCACATAGTTCACTGTGGGGGGTGTATGGACACGGACGCAAATAGGTTGCTGGTGGAGGCCTTCCTTGATCTTGTGTGCCTTAACCCTCTGGAGTCGGTGATCAGCGCTCCTGCTCATGAGATATAACAGAAATCTCGCCAAACCATTTAAAAAATGACTCCTTTTGTCATAGGACCATTAAAAAACAATCATTGAATTCAGGTGTTTCAATCACTTCCATAGCCGCAGGTGTATATAAGCAAGCACCTGGCATGCAGACTGCTTCTACAAACAGAATGGGTCGCTCTCAGGAGCTCAGTGAATTCAAGCGTGGTACCGTGATAGGATACCACCTGTACAATAAGTCCATTCGAGAAATTTCCTCGATGCTAAATATTCCACGGTCAGCTGTTAGTGGTATTATAACAAAGTGGAATCAATTGGGAACAACAGCAACTCAGCCACGAAGTGGTAGGCCATGTAAAATCACAGAGGGGGGCAACGCATGCAGAGGCGTACAAGTGTGCAGAAGTCGCCAAGTCTGCAATGTCAATAGCTACAGTCCTTCAGATTAGCTCAAGAACAGTGTGTAGAGAACTTCATGGAATGGGTTTCCATGGCCGAGCAGCTGCATCCAAGCCTTACATCACCAAGTGCAATACAAAGCGTCGGATGCAGTGGTGTAGACCACACTGCCACTGGACTCTAGAGCAGTGGAGACATGTTCCCTGGAGTGACCAATCACGCTTCCGATGGATGAGTCTGGATTTGGCGGTTGCCAGGATGATACTTGCCTGACTGTATTGTGCCAAGTGTAAAGTTCGGCGGAGGGGGGATTATGGTGTGGGGTTATTACTCAGGGGTTGGGCTTGGCCCCTTGGCCCCCTCTCACACCAGCCAGCTGACCAAGGTTGGCAACCCTGTATTAGATGAAGCATTCTTATGTTCGTCAGGATGACCAATTAAGCCTGTAAGTGTAGCAGGCTACCACCATGCCTTCATTTTCAAAATAAAAGGCTTTCTACAGATTTCAATTAGATTCACAATGTAAATGAAATAGTCCATGATCCACGTTTTGTTTGATTCCAGAATCATCGAGAGCGTAACCCCTTTTCCTTGCTTGATGAATCATTTAATTTTTTTTGTACTGCTGCACCTTCTTTTTCAGGTTAAATATGGTGGGCATGTCCAAGCTAATGAGGGGAGAATATGTTTAACTAAAACGTGCATACCTGTAACATTTCAATAAAATCCAGTTTAGAAATTTGACCTATTTACTGAATAGCTGGATATTTTACTGTAGTACTTCACGTTAAGCACCTTGTTCAAGGATACTGCAAAAAACCGACACCCCTCAGGCAGAGGCGTCCATGTCCTTAATCCTGGTCTTATCGACTGCCCCACATTTTGGCTGTCATTTATCCTTAAAATTTTCATTTCTTGGATGTTTTTCTACATTAACAAGTCTTAAATTTATCTCTGGTCATTTATTTGAAGATATATTCAGGTAGTTTACAGTCCCTAAAATATTTAACTGCTCTATTTAATATGTGGTAATAATAATAAAAGAGGTGGCAATTTCAGGTCCAGAAAGTAAAAATCCAGACCAGGATTTTGTTTCAACCAACCAGCTGAGCGTAAGGAGTCACAGTCAAATAGTACTCAAGTGGTTGGTTGAAAC
>JAODKC010000045.1:7296562-7312019 GCA_026777985.1 Mormyrops attenuatus
GACCAGGATTTTGTTTCAACCAACCAGCTGAGCGTAAGGAGTCACAGTCAAATAGTACTCAAGTGGTTGGTTGAAACGAAATCCTGGTCTGGATTTTTACTTTTTGGACCTGAAATTGCCACCTCTGAATAATAATAATAATAGTTTTAATATTTGTTATGGACACAAAGCACCTAGATAAGTCTAATATTTTATTCACAGAAGTGCCTGTAACAACGATAAACAATGTATATGTAAATAGATGCAGCATTGTTTGGAAATAGTGTACTGGAACCTAAATAAAGCATTGCAGTGGCCTCTCAGGACCAGTACCAATTTGGAAATCTCTTCCTGATTTATAGTACAAAAAATGGAAAAGATATGTGTGTGCTGCCTTGCTAATGTAAACATAACAGCATAACAGTATAATTTTAAAAGTGCAGATGACATCAGTCAGACAGCAATATAAGCATCTGTCATGGAAGCGTATTTGTTTGTTTACCTACTTGTTTGGAATGAAGAGGGGAAAAAGGCAAAGTATATGGATTCATTCTGAAGCACATCGTGGGTCATTCTCCCAGACTCATAACCATTATATATGAATTCTCTCTATTTTTAAAATTAGTTTGATAACAGACTCACAGTGTATTATTGTCTAAAATGTCAGTTTTGCCTCTGAGATTAATCGGTTGCAAAATAACACAACTGACAATACAAAGCAATTTAGGAAATGAATGCAAGTCTTATTATATACGCTAAATGACTGTCTGTTGTGGGTTACTTGCAGTAAAGTTGAAAGACTTAAAACATTTTGTCTAGTTTTGGGTTATTTGATCTTACAACTGCAATGGTAGTGCTAATTTGGGGAAATCATGCGGAAAGTCATTTGACCAGATAGCTACAACTTCTCCAAGCAATTTTTGCAAGACAAATGCATATTCAGTTTTGCAAGATCAAGCTAAAATTCAGATAATTGCTAACCTTTAATATGTAGCTTCTGTACATCACATATTTATCTGTGTGAGCTTTCGGGATTAGAACAGAACCGTTTGTTTAAATGCACAACACTTTATCGTTTCATGTACATGAAGCGGAGCCTCAGTGGCTGTGATGCACAGTTCAGCACAGTTTTCTAATTTCATTAGATGTACATATGGAAAATAAAGCAGATGGTTTCGATATCAAGCGTAGAGGATTTAGCTATGGGGCTTCTGCAGATAGTCAGTAGTCGAAGGGCTGGTGCATCTCACATTTTTGTGCTGCTGGGCATGCGTCACTGACCAAAAGCGCCTGGGGGGGACACTGGCCACGCTTAACCTCATGGGGGGGGCTCTGTCATGCCAGCTGTGTGAGGTCTGAAGTGAGTGAGGAGATCAGGAATCCCTGCTGGACAGAAGCGCAATCGTGAATGGACACATTCTTTCGTTTTGGGCAGATCTGGGGATATAGGACTAAGGGTTCATTGCATCTTCAAAAACAATTTTAAAAAATACATAATATACCGTAATCACTGGAAATGTCTTTATTAAATGAGCCGAGTCCATGCAGAAAGTATTTACACTTTAGTCATATGACCATGACCAGGAATGATAGCAGACATGCTGAGAAAAATCTGTACTGGGACAGTGGAGGAGAGGTAAGAAGATTGATTAAATTACTTCAGATTTGTAAAAATATTATGAAACTAGCTGACCTTTAAAATACATTATACAGCCCCCTTTTAAAAACACTATACATTATTCCTGAGCCTTGCCTAGTTGAAGTACAAAGTGGTTTAAAATGTCACGCACTTACCCTCTTGAACATATAACGACTCACTTTCTCTTTGCTCAGTGCTGCTGTTGGCATTATCAAATCAAACAGTAAACCTTCATTGTGAACTTTTCTTGGGCACCGTACACCTGAGAATTCCATTTTGCACATATAAATAGCTAATTTAAAAGTGTACCATTTTATTAAAATTACATCTTAAAGTTAATTTTTCAGTAATGTGCATGCATTATCGTTAACCTAAACTATTTCATAACATCAAAGGAAAGTAAAAAGAAGAAAAAAAAACTGCGTGTAAGGCAGGGAGATCTTTATCTGTGTGCTGTGGGTACGACCAGTACAACGCTGTGCCGGGTAAGGAATTAAAAGATATATAGATACTTCTTCATTAGACAGAAATATTTTTCTTTTTTTTCCCACAAAAAAAATGTTTTGTGTTTTGCTTCGTTACAGTGACTAGATACTCCATGTCTGGGGCGAGACTTTGAGCTAGGAAAGGATTTGTAAACTACCATTTCAATGAAAAGGACCTGGATTTCACATTTGTACTGAATTCTTGCAGTGTGCTGATTGGTCAGCCCCCTATAATCATGCATGTGTAACTAATGTTAATGTGAAACAGCTGGATGAGTCTTTCAGTCAAGGACACAAACCAATCAAAGTACCAGAAGAACTGAACTATTTACCAACGCATAGGAGCCTTTCAGTTTTAAAGTAGTTTGTAAAACCTGAAGTAGCTCAAAGTGTCCTCTGTGACAGTCGATTCTCCCATCAAGCACTTAAGACCTAAATGCGTTTAAATTGTCCCCCAGGACAGGCAACCCCCCCACGAGGTTTAAAAATTCCTAGTCTAAATACTAAGAAACTGCACAAAAAATATATTCCTATTGCTTAGAAAAATCATTTTGATCAACATTACAATAAAATTTACAAACACTACTTCAACCGTAGCAGTTCAAGAAATGAAAACAATGGAATTTTACATTGAATTGCATGCGTCTTTAGGCCAGGCTGGGCATTACATAATAACACATAATATTATTGACTTCCAATGTCTGATTGAAAATTTCTGATTTTTTACTGATCTTTGCAAATGAGCAATGAGCTCGGATCTGTCTGCCTGCCTGTCTGCCTGCCCACCTGCCTGTCTGTCTGCCCGCCTGCCTGTCTGTCTGTCTGCCTGCATGCCTGTCTGTCTGCCTGCCTGTCTGCCTGCCCACCTGCCTGTCTGTCTGCCTGCCTGCCTGTCTGTCTGTCTGTCTGTCTGCCTGCCCGCCTGCCTGTCTGTCTGCCTGTCTGTCTGTCTGTTTCATGGCAGAACTGGAAATCTATCTGAGCAGTGTCCCCTGGAGTAATACGCTTCACAAGCTTAACTAAAGTGTTCAGTTTTATGACTGGATTGACCAGCAAAATACAAGCCATGCAAATCTCAATAAATGAATGCACTTCAGAACTAAAACAATAACAATGTAACAACAGTTGCCTCCCCAGGGGGAGTAGCCTACTTTTTAATGGACTGCAAAAGCATTTTTATCATCAGGAAGTATAGGCATGTAATGTTTTCTGTGCTTTTGTAAACACTTTAATTTGTTTTTGTTTATTTTGTTTATTTATCTGTTTTATCTAGTTCCTTATTTGTTTAATTCCAGTTATGTATTCCAGTAAATATTCCACTATTGGGTATGAATATTATTACAGATATCCTAATATTGTCACATTTATATACCTGGTTAGCATAAAATTAATTCTAAATTTCATTTTGTAATTTAATTTTGTTTTTAGATTTTTCAATATTGTATAACTTAAACTAAAACACTAAGACACATGAAAACATTAAAAGACAACATAAAATTAGGGCTAGAAATCCTTTAATGAAAATCTAACAATGTCTTTACCTTATCCTGTATCAATGTCTTAACAAAAACCTGAAAAGACACACTCATTCCTAAGATAAGATAATGTCATTGAACTCACATCAGAAATCATTTAAGATACATGTTTGACATCAGATATATTCTCCATGGGACAATTGTATGACTAAACTTTCCTGAATATCATAGCAGGTCACACCAAAGTCAAGTTGTTTTCTACAGGAATGGCCTATATTAAAACTGTATGAGGAAAGGTGATGAACTTATTGAAAACATGTCACAGTATATTCAGTTGAAGAAACAGGGGGCATTTTGCCAAACCTGAATGCAGAACAAAGAGTTCTCTGGGTCAGATATCTAGAGTGTCAGAGTGCTATGCTCCTTGTAGGATTTGTGCCACTGCATCCTATCGTAAGAATGTTTGTTAGTGGGCAATAAACACAGAAAAATCACACGCTTTTCTCATGCCATTGTATTCCCCAGCCTTCAGGGAATACATATGGTTCTAGCACTGATCTGCTGCCCCAATTACCATCCACGCTGCAGACACTTCGGTATGTGAGCCAATAACTCAAAAACTATTTGACGAATCTTTGTAAAACTTTGCACAGGCATTGTATGGATGAGGAACTAGAACTGACCAAATCTAGAGCTCGATCTCCCCAAAATTGAAGCAGCGCTACAGTTTTGACACTTGATCCCATGAAGATGATAATTCAATAAGCATTTGATGGGTCTTTGTCAAACTGCAGAGTGTGTGGGGGGGCTGATTAAATTTTAAGACAAATTTGACAAGTATTTGACAGATCTTTCTCAACTTGTGCTGTAACATGCTTCTTTTAATTACTCATTCTTTTATGCTATTATATTACTTTAAACAAACAGTTTAGAAGTAAATTTAATCAGATTGACATATATGTATTACTACTCCATGAAATGTTGCAAAAAATAAGTTATTCCCTTAAAGAAGTCAGTATTAAGGATCCATTCATCCTGTTCTAGGAACTGAAAAATAATCTTCTGTCAGTTTAATAGCTTTAGGATGATCTAATCTAAACACACATTTGTTTAATGTGATTCTAAGTAAAGGGTGGTTAGTTTTATATAATGCTGCCCTCTGAAATGTAGGAGTCATCTAATGATGCTGCAGAAGGGTTTATTTTCAATAAATGCATTACTGATGTCACCTTTGGAACTAAAAATGGATACACCCCTCCTGTGAGAGTCTTTAGAAGCTTTGTAAGCTAATTCTCTCTTATCGAAAGTTTTGCATCACGCCTTTAGTCATTCAATCCCTGCCTGGAATTGGATGCGTTATTACTTCCCTGGTTGCATTAGTGTTGTGACTGATGCATTTTGTACTGGCACCCCTTAATTGGCTGAGGTTGCTGCTAGAATACACAGGGGGACATTCAACAAGCTGTCAAATGAATTGCCTTTTACATTGAGTCAAAAGCTTGGGTCTCTGATAGAAGCTTCTGCAAGCTGAACCCCCATTTCCTGGGCGAGCTTGTCACCCCCATTATGATTACAAAATTGGGTTTCACTCAAAATGCATTTGTAAGAATATGTAGTTGTATTTTTATACATATACTTACACTAAAATATATCCATCTATCAATCTTCCAACTAGGGCTGCAAAAACTATTATTTTGATAAGGAAGTGATCAACTAATGAATTAGTTTGCCTAAAACACAGGGTTTAAATAAAAGTGCAAATGCCGGTGCAAAAAAGGGCATTTAGGTGTCATAAAACACAGCACTGGTTGAAAAACACAGCTTGATGGAATAGGTTTTTTATGCAGTTTTTTGACAGTATTTTTAAAAACAAGGCTATTCTGCCATTTTTTAATCTTGGCAGGGTCCTGGCTCCTTTTGTCACCAGAATGTTAAAATTCTGTAGTATACTGCATTACCGTAATATCACCTAAATGTAGCAACATCTTAAAAACTATTCAAAAAAAAGTTTACCCATCTCACTATACTGTTTGTTTTAGTGATTGTTGCAATGTACCTGCTCTCCGCTAGTCGGGTGGAATTCTGTACGCGCCAATCGTGACCCATCTGTGTCCGTGGACAAATTGGGAGGGGGGGAGCAGAGAATCCAGAGTAAACTCTACACAGTAAACTGAGATGGGATTGAACCCACAACCTGAAGGTGTATATTACTGTTGGTTCTAGTATGTTTACCATTTAAGTAAATTGAATAATTTAAATGTTAAATCAGTACTTAGTAATACAGGAAAAAAAAATTCTGCTGAGCAACAAATTACCTCCCCCACTTCTCAAGGAATGGAACCAGATGTTTTGATATGAGACCAAGAAACAGAAATCCATCAGAACTAGTAATGATAAACAATAACAAAACATTTCTCATGGGGCATACTCCCATTATAATGTAATAAATGGAAAAATACAGTTCAAACCCTTTTGGACACTATTTAAGCATAAGACTATGCTGAACCTGGGCTATGTGCTTATATCGTTATTTTTAGGAGCACAGTACAGCACAGCTATAGAATAAACTCCATAAATTTAGGGTTAAAAAGGTTAGAAAGGTTGTAAAAAGGTTTGAAGAATCAGGTTTCACTGTATTTATTTCCTCCCCAGCACTTCTTTTCTGTTTCTATGAAAGTCATTTTAACTATTCACATTCCAAAATGCTTTCATGCACAGATATTCATAGAACATTGGGTTATAAAATTAAATTAATGTAATGTTTCTTTGGTCAGATTATGGTCACCATGTCTGGCTGCAGATCCCTTCCAGAGCATAATCCATTCTGAGTCGGGACAGTCTATCTTTAAAGAGCTGAGTAGGAGTCATGAGAAATGAACGTTGAAGTACTGCAACTAGCTAAGAAAACGAATACGAAACATTACCAAAAGGCACCTTGGAATCTCCTAAAACCTGTGCCGTGCCGAGATATGGTAAGATAGAGCAGTAGCAAAGTACAGAACAATTGCACAATTTTATCACTGACGCAGCAGATGATACAGTACACAAGAATGCTGGGAAAGACAGAAGCTGTGTGCCTTCGGCTACATTGATACACAACTCCGAAGGAGGCTCACACCAATCAGACAGGAAGGCTGTGAATGTAGGGGAAGCTAAACATTTGTCTTTGTGAGGCAAGTAGATATGGGGAAGACACCAAATATTTTTTTCTGTTCTCTAATCTCCTATACACACAGAGGATTAAATAAACAACATGTTACCCTATTAACCCTTGATGGTAATTTATGAGTTGGTTTTCACTCCTACCAGTGAATTTTTTAATGTATTACTTAATGTCACTTACCTTCATGCACAATATTTATCTAACAGTAACCCTAGGTAGAGATTCTTGATGTCCATCTCAAATCCTGTTATAAGTAAACGCTCCTTGTAAACATGCCCAACTCTCTCTCTCTTTCTCTCTCTCTCTCTCTCCGTCCCTCCTGCATGCAGTCTCTGGAGAATCTTAAAAATGATCAGACTGCATATTCCCATGGTCCCTGTGTCACATGGTTCTGTGAACCAATTCTTACAGTTCAAACATGGCCAGGGTTATAGTACACCCAAGATAATGTCTATAAGCAAATACTGTAGATCTACGAAGTATCATTTCATTACAGATATTCAATAAGTGAGCCTTTCACATAAGTTACATTTTGAAGAACTGCATAATCTCTGAGGAGTAGTCCCAACCATAAATTAAATACTGCATTTGTTGATAAATTACAGAAATGGCAGTATTAAGAACAAGACAGACGAATGGCAGAAGGTATTGAAACGCAAGCCCGCTAAAAGACCCCCTCTAGTACGGGGTTCTCAGGTTTCACTTGGATTATCTCCCATGGCCAATCCATGACCTGCGATAAATCCTCCCATGTTAACACCAGCATCTGTAGGGAATGTGACAAGCCTCAGTGGTAAGTCACAAAGCTGTTGACTGCCTCTGTGGAGTGTCACCTGTCCATGATGACAGAATTATTGGTAAGATCTGGACCCCGTATCATTCTGTCCTAAACTGTTGAATGTAGGATCACCTGTCTGACAGAGTGCAGATGTTGATCCCCGAGCTCTTTGAAGGTGCCACCCCAGAAGTAATATCCCATAAATTCAAGCAAGGTTCCTGACTTTGCTACTCATCCTACTGATTTCTTTCCATGTTTCAGAGATAAAAGTGCTCTTACAATGTTTTCTGGTTACTGGGCTGCAAAGGTATAACTTTGGTTTGTTCTTTGGGCCCATTTGGGGGGAGATATGATTATTGGGCAGGGGGGGGGGCATTGTATAAGCTGCTTTTGATTATTAGGAGGGTTACAACCCCCCGTAATTTACGCCCATGCTGGGCTGTACCATTAAGTCGCTAAACATGGAAGCTCTCACCTGTTTTTCAGTGATGTGGAAGCACATGGTTAATTAGTGGTCAGTCTTCCATACACTCACCAGCTGGCCACCGTTAACAGTTCACAGGTTAGTAACACAGGGCATGATTCAAACACTGCCCTCAGCTGCCATCCAATTTTTTACTCATACTCACTGCTCAAATATGGAACAAATGCAGTTTTTATTGCCCCAGTAACCACGGGCTTTGATACACTCTATATTTTACTGGTTCTAGTTCATAAAGATGATGACATAATATAAATACAAACTACTCATACATAGATTTTTATGTAATTTAAATTGATTTCCTCTGTACTGTCTTACCTTTAATCCTCTCATTACAAAAATAAAACGTTTTTCATGGGAGGCAAGTTTTCAGATGAAGTTGCATACTACATAATGCATTCTAAAAGCCCGCTAAATCGGTCCTATTAAATGAATTGACATGTCATTTTGAGCAAATAAAGAACACGTCAAACCTGAAAAGGGGGATATCAAATGAGCTATGGAATTCCCCAGTCAATGATGGTGTGCTGTGTAACACTTCAAAGACTAACTGTCTAGGGACCCAATTTGCTTTGCTTTCTGCAGTAGCACTGTTTTCTTTTTCCACCGCAGAATATTTCTATTTCTGATGCGATAACCAAAATATTTGGGTTTATTTATATATATTTTTTCCACACGCAAAATGTAAGGTACGATATGAATGCTAAATGATCATTAAAATGTGTGTCCCAGTATCTCGGTTTCTTGAGGTCTGCAGAACACACACAGATGTGCAGGCTGACTGATCACACCACTTCTGAGCTGTGAGTCTTGCCTGCAAAGGGGGGAGACTTGGATGCTAACTTGGGAGCAAGCTGAGCCTCAAGCAAAGTATCAGCCAATCTGACTGTGCTACAGACAGATGTCATCGGACTGATTTAAGAAGCACTAGGGCCTATCCTGTCTCTACTGTAAAACTGACTATAGGGTTTGATTGGAGCTCACCGTTTCTCTCCAGCGGAGCAGACAGTGTTACACAGGAGCTCTTGTGAAAGATTAAACTGGGTCAGCAGTTATAAAGCACTGTAGTTTTTACCAAGCAATTTCCCCTTTTGGCAAAATAAGGCTGCAAAGCTTTACCCATAACACAAGATACTGAGTATTTCTCTACATTTTATTTCTTGTACCAAAGATGGGATGAAGAGAATTTGTCGTACAATATAAAGTTATTGAATTCCTTTTAGACCAACACATGTTTGTGTGAAAAAGGCAGTTGTCTGGAAAGCAAAGTGCCCTTTAAAGTTTTGGTGTTTTCTGATACTTTTAGATACTGATTTTGCTCAGAATTAAATGAGATTCAGTTTTTACTTGGATGGTCATCTTGAAATGTGTCCAGAGAAGATGTATTATTTAACCATAAAACCTGTATTTCGAACAATAATCTCACTGATGGCAGGTTTTCATAACCGTCTGTTTATCAATAATACCTAAATACCTACAATAGCTAAAACTTCATAAAACATTCTCTTTTAAGCTTGCTTAATATTGAAAACTGATTACCTTAATTACAGGAGTGTGTACTTTTATGTTTTCCTTTGTGAATAATGAGTTGGTAATGATGTTGGAGGAAAGGGGAGGACTGCATTAATGTGTGTGATTCTAAGATGTCTTAAAGTGACAAGCTTTGAATCATATGATTTAGTTATTAGCTTTTATGTTTAGACAATAAAGTTTTTCATTATCATTGGGCTTTATTTGTTCCCATGAGGAAAGTAAAATAAATCTTGCAGGTCCTATTCAATATTTAAAATATATAACCATAACCACTGAACATAAAGCTTTTTTTTATCTTTACGATGTAGTTCATTTCTATGTGTTAGTACCATGATGGCACCTATTCCTAGGGCCTTGTGACACAACAGTGTGCATGGTAAACTAGGGAAAGTCATGAGATTGAATCATGTGACACAGTAATGACCAGCCCCATGTCAAGCAAATATGTTGACTATCATAAGAACAGTGCATGTCAAGATCTGGGATATATTAGATGGTCAGCTAACATTCAGTACCTGTAGTCAGCATTGCATAAGAAGTAGGCAGGGTTAGATATGTGAGTGACTTTGATGAGGGCTAAATCGTTATGGCCAGATGACTGGGTCAGAGCATCTCTGAAACAGCATGGCTTGAGGGGAGCTCATGGTCAGCCCTGGTGAGTATCTGCTGAGAGTGGTTCAAGGAGAGATACATCACGAACCAACAGGACACATTGATAGTCAATGTGAACAAAGGCTATTCCATCTTGTATGAACCACCAGAAGGGCCACTGCGGCACAAATGGTAGATAATTTTGATTAAGATCACTAGATGGTCATTGTACAAGCATTATTTGTTTCACATGAGTGTGGTAATAACATTTTTTGCTAATCGGTGTATGTAAGATATTTAATGTGAAATCCATAGTTTTATTTATATGTTTATGTGGGTACTGTATGTGAGTTTAAGTGCTGTTAAAGGGTTAAACATGTTAAATCTTAGACTATAATAAGGAGTAAATGAAGCCCAGGAGATGCATATCAGGGGATGTGCAATCAGATGCACATCCCATCCCAGCTGCCCATTAAAAGATTTCGCCATTACTTAACTTGGTTGGAAGAGAGCGATATTGACGGGTCTTATTGACAGTGCTGCTGCTCCAACTGAGCTGAGACCATTGATCGGAAAAGGCAAATTTCGGGCTCCTTTGTCTCCATGTGACTTTTGCAAACAGCACTTTTGCAGTCTGCCTTTTAAAAAATGAACTAAATTGCCACCACATCTCAAAAATGTTTTGGAAGATCCGATTACAAAAATACTCCTTCTTGCTCACCAAAAGGTATATTGTTCTTATTCTTTCTACAAACAACGGAGGCGTGGTTGAAAAAAAATGCCCGATACAGCACTTCGTATTAGAAATAAAGTTAAATGAAAAGAGCTTGAAGAACATCTATGAAAAAAGTCAAAGAAAAAAAAACTTTTTTTTGTCCAGCCACATTGATGCTGACGGTTATCATGTTTGTACGATCAGGCTGGTCCTTGGTGTGCACCTGCTGCACTGGTTGTCTTCGCCGTTTCTTCACAATTCTGTTTGGTGCTTTGACCTTCTTTCCTCAAGGGCCTCACACACACAGGAGTATTTGCCACCCTGTATTCTCACAGATTTTGTCTTGGAGACCTCCCTTGGGTTCTGGGGCCATTCACAGCACTCTAGGCTGTGTTGGCAGGATCATAATTTTAGGTGTCAAATATGTCAGATGTTACTTTCATACATGCAGCCACTTTCTGAAACCCAATACATGCAGTTTGGGAAAGTCTGGATATGGCTGTTGAACAAGAATTCCACTCGGCCTGACGTGTTTGAAGCCAAACAAGCAAATTTTACTACGTATGTATATATCATTATTTCAGTTACTGTCTAAGCTTATCAAACCCGCTCTAATCGTCGGTCAATGACACACTGTATAATACGATGGAGTCCTATAAGATCATAACGGCCTGAAAAATCCCTATCGCTTAGCAATGTCTTAGTCATCGTAACATCGCAGCACAACACATTACTAACATGTTTTTGGTGATGCTGGTGTAAACAGTCCTACTTTGCATGCTAGTTGTATAAAAGTATAGCACAAACGATTGTATAGAGCAGTGTTTCCCAACCCAGTCCTCAGGGAACCCCAGACAGTCCACATTTTTGCGTCCTCTCATCTCCCAGCGCGCCTGTATCGGGTATTCAGTGTTCCTGATTGGCTGGGAGCTGGGAGGGAGCAAAAACGTGGACTGTCCGGGGTTCCCCGAGGACTGGGTTGTGAAACACTGGTGTAGAGTGTGTAATACTCCATCCATCCATCCTCTGGAACTGCTTGCCCTAATCAGGGTCACGGGGGATCCAGAGCCTACCCTAAAGACTCATGAGGTTCAGAACCCATCATGGAGACTCAAACCCAGGTCCCTGAGGTGTGCAGTGATAGTTCTAAACACTGCACCACCATGCTGCCCCTTATGTAATACTGAATAATGATAAACAACTGTTACTGGTTTATGTATGTGCTATACTGCACTGTATTTTATATTGTTATGTTATTTTAGAGTGCACTCTTTCTACTTATAAAAAAAAGTTACTGTACCATATGTGTTTAGTAAGCCATACCATCTAGGGTTTTGTAAGTACACTCTATGATCTGTGTGCATATGTGTGCATGCGTACCTTCATTCATTAATTCAGTCAGTCATCTGTTCATTTAAATATAGAAATATGACATAAATATAAAACAAAGTGAGTGACCGTTGGGAATATGGAAATAATTCTTTTTTTTTGCGGTGAAATGGAAACCTGAAATATAGACCTGACAGACTTTCCATTTTTCATTATTAGCCTTCATGACACAAAAACTGCCACCTAGCACCAGCCCGAGAAACAGTGTGTGCAGCAAGATATTATTAAGATGTAATGATTCAGTTCAGTGATCTGTTCTTCTCCAGTGCAGTGCACGAAGTGTGAAAATGGTAAGAGGGCCATGCAGCAGGCCCGTTCTCTGTAATGAGCAATTACAAACGCCACCCCGAAAGCAAACCTAATAAGTTCTCCAACATGCTTTTGAATGTCATAAAAAGAAAAAAATTAAAATAACTGCAGTCTAATTAAATACCAGCTGCTATTTAGGAATCTTTCTTCACATCCATAAATTTTCAAGAGTAACCATGTAGTTATTTTGTTATACTAAATGCCATACAAAAAAAATAACATGCAGTAATTGAAAAATGATTTAGAAGCGTTGAAAAATCTAATCACCTTGAATTTACTAACATTTTATTTGAAATAAGAACTAACAGTTGCCCGCCATGCACAATGGTCTATATCATGCTAAATAACTTCATATGATCTCACCAACTTGTCTTTTACGTTAGACTATGTAAAATACATTGGCACCTAGATTTTATTCTCCAGGTATAAGCAGGATATATTGTTCTGTCAGTTGTGATTAATATTACATTACTAATGCATGCCCGATAATATATGCCACGTATATTTTGGTGTTTTCAGTGAGGTCTGTTGCCTGCAAAATATATGACAATGCTCCCCTTTTGAACCTGCATATCTGTCATTTTTTATATAAAAAAGGTCTTCCAGTGGTTTGGAGATCTTGAAGGATTTCTTTCTTTTTTTTACAGTGAGCTTTCTATTTCACACCTCGATACACGTTTCATCAAAAACTTTCCTCACTTCAGGCTGTCTCACTCTGCTATCAGAATGTCTTTTTTTGCCTCGACTGTAAGCATTTTTGCTATTTTTTTGCTTTTTTCTGCTGCGCACTTTGGCTACCTCATCTGAGGTACAGTAATGAATATCTTATGCGAACTCTGATGATGCAAGATTGGTGTAAACAGAAAAACATTTTGAAAAGATTACAGCAGCTAATCTCTTTTTCATTAGTGTGATGTAATGCATAGATACAGCTTGTAACTTAAAGGTCATTTTAGATTATAGGAATTTATGCTCATCCTTACCACTCTAGTCATGTGGCAATCCTCAATCATAAAAATTATGATTATTTTAAGAATTATCATGCAGGTAGCATTTATCCTACAGCCTGAAAGACTTTTGTCTTTTTGGAACTTAGGAACAAATTACATTTTTTTAGAAAATTGTTGAAGTAAAACTTTTTTAAAGTTATATTTTTCAATCCTAATTTCCTAATGAAAAAAATAATACTGATGGCATGCTTGTTTTGTTTCTAAATACATTTAATATTCTAGATTTCTGTTTACATGCATTTCAAAACAAGAATGTCTGAGTCTTTTCTTTGTGGGGATAATGGGCATCCAGGGCCTTTGGTTCTCTCAGAAACTAAAGGCTGTTGAAGTGCAAGCAGCTCATATTATCAATGACGTTCATTTCTGTTTCAGCTTAACTTCTGAAAAACTCCATGAAACACCTGTTACTTTTTTGTGCGAAAGTGACAGACAGTTCATTTTAATGGGATTTAGTGCAGTGTCTAAGTGACACATGACCTTAAGTTCAAGTGACAACTGATGGATTAGAAAGGAATTAAAGTGACACTAGAAAAAAATGTCTGAAAACAGGTGGCTTATAGAGAGACAAACGGAAATTCTATGATATTGATAACATATAGGTGTGTCATATCTAATGTGTCACTCTAATGTACCGGATATTATACGATAAAACATCACATCACAAACTTGTGTACTGTGAAAGATGTGTGATCATTGTACAAAATTGAGTTGACAAAAGTAGTGTAAATTAAAAACAAAAAATACAACATAGTTTTTACCAGGATTCTAATTGCAGACCGATAACAATTAAATAATAATGGAAATAACATTTCAAAAAGTTAATAAGTGTTATTTATTGTTACACAGTGTCTTGTACGAACAAGAAAGTAAATCTGATATTGTAATATTCCAATTTCACTAATGAAGGATCATGCATACCTTTCCCTTTAGATCTGGTTTATCCATCCTGTCGTGTTCAGTGCTTTAAGACAAACAGCAAAGAATTCTTTTGTCTGTCCTTTATTTATGCATAATATATATTCTTTGCTTTTCCATGCATGCTTACCATGACAAATAGTGGCTTTTATATGTTTATAAATGTATAAATTTCCGCTTTGCTGTAACCCAGTACGCCTCACCTATGACATTCTGAACACCCTGACATCAATGTTTCAACTTCAAGTTTCAAGTTTTTTATTTATGGATGCACCACACAAAAATATTGTAAAAACTGTAAATAATTTACGAGGGTGTCTTTTTTCTGCATACCATGAAGTGTGAATTTAAATGAAAAAGAAAAAATCGTAATATTGTTGAAATATTATGGCATACTTGCAAGGCCATAGCGTTGGGTTGAGCATTAGGGGGATAGATGTTTCCACTCGTTTAAGGGGGTCCAGGGGGTTGTATTGGCTGGTTTTGATTATTTGGGGAGGGGGGATTGTTATTTACACCCATGTGCCCCCATATCGGCTTCAGCTTCACCACAACCTCATACTGCAGAGGTGGTTATGGATGGATGATCAATATAACTTATTTACCTACTGGCTCACCATAGTAATGTAATGTTTACTATGTCTTCTCATTCAATGCTTTAATTTTTGTCAGCGCAGTATAAAGGTAGCCATTCTGTGTGATGTAGAAAAATATGGTACCATGCTTTCTAACAAAACAGAACTTGAGTTGTAACAAGTTTTTACTTATGTTCCATTTCCAGCTGTAAAAATGAAAATTATGCTAAGTGAGGTGAGTGGTTCCCTGACATTGATTTCCAAAAGAATCTCATGTATACATTTTATTTCAAAACATGACAGACGAGATCAAACAATATCGAAAACCAAATGTATCTGTATAATTGTCACGCCCAGCCCTGATCGCCCTCCTGTGGACCACACCTCCTCGTTAACCCCGTGTGGAATCCTCCCGTTTAC
>JAODKC010000045.1:7319852-7344682 GCA_026777985.1 Mormyrops attenuatus
GTTATGGTTAGGGCAGGGTGGGGGTTAAGGTTGTCATAGTTAGCGTTAGCATTTTTCCCACAGAAGTGAATGAGCGGTCCCCATAAGGATAGGTATACCCGACATGTGTCTGTGTGTCTGTTTGTCTGTGTGTGTGTGTGTGTGTGTGTGTAAATGGCTGTCTTCAAAAATACAAGTCCCGGAGGGCTTACATATCCGATCGTTCTCATTTGAACCCATTTTCCAGGTGCAGGTCAGCCCAATTATTAGTTGATTGACTGTACCGTTCATGAACTCCCCTCAAATACCAGCAATTTCTTGAAAACGTAACAGAACAACAGAGCTTCTTACATATGCGTCCTTGAAAATAAGGCAGCATAAAATAAAAACGATGGCACTGAAAAAGTACTGAGGGGGCAATTTGAAGTAAAGCAACAAAAATGTACTACCTGGCAGGACATGTACACAATCACAGGTACATTTGCATATAGACTAAATTATTTTCCTATTAAGTTTTTTATTAATAATTTGAGATTCTAGGGAAATATTTATATTTTAAGCCATGAAAAAGACATTTAAACAATCATCCCAGCAGTATACAGGAATATGTTTTGCTGCTTCATTTAGTGGCATAAGTGACAATTTAAGCCAATTATTTTTGAATCCTGAAGGGTCTTAAATTTACAAAACATATGAATACGGTTATGAACTGAGACAGTTCTATTGGCTAAATATAAGATAATATCATCTGTTTATTAAAAAAAAAACACAGCGACTGTGCCCTTCTGTTGCAATAAGGCTAGAAAGAAAATATTTCCTAATGACTTGTAGTGGTGATACAGTAGACAACACAAATTAACAGCAGAGTGGATAGAGGGCAGCTCTTGCTGGCATATTTATGTAGTAAAAAGATGGAGGTTTAATGAGTGGGTAAGTAAAACGTGTTTTATCATGGAGAAAATGTGCTTTTCCAAACCTAAGCAATGACCTCAGATTCATAAGCACTTCCACTATAATAAATGGATTTTTTTCACCATCTTTTGAAGCAATACGATTTGTGAGATTTTCTGTTAACCCTAACCATTAACCATTATCATAATTATTCAAACATGGTATAAACAGGCTTGGGTTGTAGAGCGACTATCTGGTCAGCCTCACAATTTCAGTGATTGGGGTTTGAAAAGTGGAATCTCTAGATTACCAGTAGTATGTGCCATATGACAGACTACCACCCTGATCTTATACCCTAGGCCATCCTTGACCCTGAGAAAGAGAAGTGCTTCAAAGATGGATGGATCAGTAAGCATGAATAGAAACGAGAAAAATCTTGAAAAAAGTAGTGTTGAAGGTAATCTATGTGCCCTAAAATGATTACTAAATGAAATGAACTCTCCAAAAATAAGAAAATGTGAAAAAAAGCAATATCCAAGGTATTAGTGAGCAGGGATGAGCTAGTAGTAGTCAATAAAATGTCCAAGGAGTAAGTGTAACCAGTACTGTTTGGGTCCTTAACATATCACAAATCTGTCGGTTTCAGGTAATTTATAAAATGGTACAAGTTCGGAGATATCTGGAAAAGCAATGGCCTCCTGGTCCTCATCGCATTCCCTCAGGCTATCCAGAGGTGATTTCTCCTTCTTTGTCCTTTATTGCTGACATTTTAGCTAATAGTGCTTATATCTTGTGTGTCGTGCCAGGTAGTTGCTACTGCTATTTATTTGTTGGAGATGGTGCCACACTCGGTGCCACTGAATCACTAAATTCATTGATCTCTTTGACACAGAGGTGAATCAGGGTGAAGGATTCTTGCTCTCTGAAGCTGCAAATAAAACGGATGAAGATACGAAAGTATCCACACTACAGAGTGCTTTGTAAAACCAAGGATGCCCATAGCTGCATATACTGATTTCTCCAGTACCTGGCAGTAAAACTTTCATGAGATCTTGACAGTGGTCTATAATAAAAAAAGTGAACACAAATAAGTTTAATTTTCTATATTGTAACATAATAAGGAGCAGGGAGAGTTGATTGTGTAATAACACTCACAACTGCTATATTGCTTGTTACAATTAAGGGGGCTTGAGTGACTCCACTGCTTGGACATCTAACTGAGACTCCCAAGAGCTGGACGAACTGTTTCTTGGTCATCTGCTGTCACTCCAATAGACCTCTCTGCAGCTTTTGACACTGAACACCAGACACTCCTGCCCACCATCTCTCAACCTGGCATCACTGCAATGAGATGGTTTGACGAGGAAGATCATTTCAAATGCCTTGGGGTGAAGTGGTGTCCAAGGCTCATCAAGTAACAACTGGGGTGCACCAAGGATTAGTCCTTGGTCCCTTTCAATTCTCCCTTACACTGCCTCTCTAGGTCTAATGATCCAGTCACATTGATTTCCCTATCACTACTACACTGTGGACATGCAGTTCTATCTAGATTTCGCTCCTGATAACACTCAAGTCACTGCTTGGATCGCAGCATGTTTCTCTGACATCACAGCCTAGATGAGCAATCGTCACCTCCTGTTAAACCTTTTCATGCACTTGTCATCTCGAGACTAGAATACTGTAACTCTTTATTGACAGGGCTACCAGATTGTGGTGTCAAACCACTGCAGATGATTCAAAATGTGGCAGTACATCTGGTATTCTATCGGCCAACATGACCTCATGCTATACCCCTCCTTCTCCATCTTCATTGCTCTACCCTCAGGGTGTCCAATTACTAAATACCTCAACAATAGCCTGATATTTGAGCAATGCTGCACATATCTTTGTTGTTTATCTCTGGGTTTTGTTTTGTCTTTTTCAGTATTGCTTCCTATCCCCTATTTATAATAGAATTATTTTATTGTTTATTTTTCTTTTTATTCTTATATTGATATTACTGTTTTTATTATGGCGGAATTAACCACCTTTAACTTCTTTGCTGGTTATAGTCTAACTGTATTCCTTGCAGGTGACAAAAATAAATAAATTCTTGAATCCATTATCGTTAGCAGCACTAACGATTAGACGCTCATCAAGACCTACATCCTATCTCATCCTCTTTGGTCAACAAATCAAAAGCGCCTACAAAATTTACATAAAATGTAAATATAATTTGTGGCTGATAGAAAATACTAGAACATTAACTGTTGAACATTTATTTGGAAAACACACTCTGGAACAGACTTGTGTAAGAACAAAACTAAATAAAAGCAACTCTTAACCAAGGCTAATCTAACTCTTGGAAATTGTTGTTCCAATGAAGGCAGTGGATCGCTATATACAAATGCCCTTTTAGCTTCAACATGCAGAAATAATATGGGAAAACAATTCACAGTGATGACGATTGCTGGTTCAAAGATCAGAACTGCAGCAATTGTAGGAAACAGTCCCATATATGGTTCAGGTACAGCAGATAAGATACTACATCACAATCAGAATTCCAGGAGGAAGAAGGAATATTCAAAACCAGATACATCAATAGTACAGATGTCTAAAATACCCAGTTATGACATAAACTCAAATCTGGCATTATGGTTTATGCTGGGACAAATAGGAGAAACGTCACACATAACTGCAAAACTAAAATCATAAGGAGTCCCACTGTAAACAGATCTTGACACTGCTGCAACTGTTTCTTGTATCTCGAAATAAAAATACGGGGAAATGGTATGGCCCAGACCACTGCTGTCTGCTGCCATTCTGTCGAAGACACAGAGAGGAGGAGCAATTTCTCCAGGCAGAGTCATGGGTATACAAAGTGGAATTACACGAACAAAGTTGATGTATTCGCTATATATCGTTAAAGGTGACCACCTACCACTTGTGAGAAGAGTAGGGGTACAGTGATATCAGGTTAGACAGGAAAGCAGTTAAAACTGAATAATGACTTGAGGAGTTTAGATTACCCATTTGGAGGCATAAAGGCATGTGTTTTTATGGCCCTACTGCAATAATTGATGCATGGATGATCAGATAAGAGCAATCATTAAGGCACCTGCATCCTCACACAAATAAAGTTATGCTACAGCCCAATCAGTTATTTCAGCCACAATCCTTGACATACAAACGGTGTTGCACACAAGACTCTGTATCAGTGTTTATCACTGAGACATTTACTAATCCGCTATGATACTCGGTTTAGCATCTGACGTGCCTTTTTGTCTTGCGCTACGGTGATGGTACTGTCATGTTCCATATACTATCCAACAGTGGAGAAAAGCTTTCAACACCCACTTCATGAAAACTTTGCAAGGCTGAAGAGAACTATCAGTCCAGCTGGGATACAAAAAAACTTTGGGGATAAAGTTTTGAGTCAGAAAAGTCAACAGATACCTTTATGGATGAATATTGATATTACTCACAGAACAGCAGCCCTTCACTACCATTCACTGTCCACAGAAAAGCATCTGTAGCAGGTATTATGTGTGGGCTGACTATGTAATTGAATAAAAGATGCTCTCCATGCAAATGTAGATGGTCTTGCACAGAAGCTTTCAAGTGCAACACAAGGACATGGTTTATACCATTCATGTATTGTACATCAAGCAGATGGAACTTTACCAGTCAGATCCAATAAAATTTCTCAGAAGACAGGGTCTGACCCCATTCTGCAAGCTTAAATGGCACCAGTAAGCCTGACAAACATGGTTGCAGAGACAAAGCAACCAAAAAAATTACATTTCTAGACCATATGTATTGATCACAGATTACATGGATGGGGATGCTTGATTTCAGGATTGAAAGTGATTGCCTCTCTCATGTTCCATCTCTGAGGTCATCCCGGTGTTGTGTGGATAATACCTGTGGGCTGAAATTACATTTAGTGGTCTGGAATCAACAACCCAAGCAAACCACAGATAAAAACGTTGTCAGCCATGTTCAGAAAATGCAGGAACATTCCCCACTCTCCTCTTGTGTAACGCTGAGGTAACCATATGTCTTCTTTTTCCCAGACTTGTCCTCTTTTTGTGCGTCCAAAAATGCTTGAAATGTCTGGCATTTCGCTTTGGTTCATGTTGACATTTGCTTTCTACAGTCAGAATACTTTCAGTGAGCATATTTGCATTATTTTGACATGTCAGTTTGCATTCTGTCCCCAGTGTCCTCTTTTTTGCAAAGCAAAAACTAAAGCAGTAATGATGTCACTTTTAACGTAATGATGTCACTTTTAATGTAATGATGTCACTTTTAATGTAATGACGTTACTTTTAACAAACAGCAGAGAAGTTTCCCCCACCTCCACTAAGCACCTGGGCTCAAGTCCTTCTCAATCTGAAAACGTCCCATCCAGTCCAACAGTGTCAGCGACTGTAGGACAGAAGAGTTAGCTGTATAGATGGGATGGCACCCAGCTACGGATGCATCGTGTCTTGTTTGAATTTATAATAATAAACCGAGATTACCCAGTGTCTCAAATTTAATTTATTAATTATCTATGCCCTCACCACGCATGGTTAATATATAGAGAATAAATCTGGACTTTGACTCTCATAAATTTACACAAACAAATTAGTCATGTGAACATGGTACAGAACTAGTACATAGTACAGAAGCAGTAAAGTTATCGAAGGAAGTCAAACTGCAATGCCAGTGATCTGAAGCGTTTACTATTATGTAAGTCAGGCGTGCACTGTTGCACTGGACCACAGAGACAGTGTTGGTTTTCGTTCCAGCAAAGCTCTCAATTAATTAACCTAATTTGCTTTGATTGAGTTGTTGAAAGTGTGAATCACATAATGTGAATCGCATTAAATGCAAAGCACTACAAATTTCGCTACAAATTTATTAGCATCATTAAGATGTAAAATATGAAAGTGTTGCTTAGAGGATCTTAAACGTGAAAATTCTGTGAGGTGGTCACCAGGCTTCTTTTTACTACATAAAGTCAACATTCTGTTCAGTAATGACACCATTTAGAAACAGAATGCCTATTAAAGAGTACGTAACTGGTGTTGTTAACAACATAAAGAGTAATTTGAAAATCTGGACATAGCGGGGATTAAATTTTGAAAATTTGCTATACAGTAAGTGGCAAATTCCAATTATCTATCGAAAAACTGATGACATAGGAGGGCAGTCTTAGATGGGAGAGTCAGGTGACCAGATTTGTTGATTAATTCCAGTTACCCTTCATTCTCTGTGACAGGTATAAATTGGTGTGTTCTGGTTTTTCAGCCTTAGTAACCAAGAAAACAGCTTCAACTCACAAGACTCTGCAAGCTTGCTTTGCATTCGATGGCAATCTTAAGCCTTCCCTGCCCCCCAGTCCATCCATTTGGTTTTAATCCCAGTGCCCTTCTGCATGAGCAGCTGGCCTTAGTGTATTTCCATAGCGAATGCGCGTTGCTGCATTTCTGCCTGAAAAAACATACCATTTTCTCTAAATAAGGATCTGGTTCCCTTCCCAGGACTATGTCAAATAAAACAATAGCCAATATCAAGTAACTGTAGTTGAGCAACAGCAATCGGTAATATATGAATTTCATGTCGTATCCAAGAAGAACAGAGAGAGAGCAGGCAAGTCATATTTTATGAAACTGCTACATGTGAATACATTAGATTTAGTCAGTAAAACTATTTGAATACTTGAAGAATGTGTGATTCATGGGGAAAAAAATAACACCCATCAGAGCCAACACAACTCCTTCCAAATTGCAGCAGTAATAGACAAGGGCGATGTCACTCCCTTTTACCATTGACAAATTGTTTTCATAAAACATTTTCAAATATGAAACATAATTATGGCTTTGTTTTCGCTTAAACATTATTATTTTTTATGTTACTATGATTTTTATGTAAAAATGTTGTCATTCAAATGAGAATGCTTTCTTTATTACAGGAGAAGGAAAACACTGAGAAGCAATTTCTTTCCTTAATTATGCTCTGGGCCATAATGTGCCAACCTAAGAAAGCGGTGAGATTAATAAATCAAGACTAATGCCATAGCGGAGGATAAAGTGTCCAAAATAATGACTGTGCAGAATGTCTGCTTACCAGATTCTGCCAAATGCACAAGACAACAATGGGATGTCACAAGGGAAATCAAAGCTTCAGTAATGTTAGGTTTAAAGGAGAAACATTCTAGAAAAACAGACAGTCTCAGCACGTTTATTGTGATTTAAAGACATGTCGCTGTATATTTAAGCAAACTGAAAGTAGTTTCTTTTTTGTTTTGTTTTTTTTTACTTCAAGTAAGAGTATTACTAAATAGTAAGCGATAATATTAAGTCTTATAATGTTGTATGAATGTCAAAAAAAGATGGGGAATATCACTTTATCCAGGGTTGGAAAGCTGCTACAATGATTAAATTACAGATTTGCTTAAAAAGACTTTACATTTACACAAGGTTCCAATTGTGGGCAATATACTTAAGAGTCAGATTGTGTGCCTATTAAGCAGTCATTTGCATGACTCACACAACAACTGCTAATGCAGCGGGAATTTATGTCATTTCTTCGGTGACAGATTTCAGCCAGTATGCTAGATTTGAACCACTGAGGCGCTAATCCCCAAGGACAGGATGTGTGAGACTAGTTCTTACCCATAAGAGATGTGATGACAGGTAATTGTCGTGTACAACTCAGTAGATCCTGACAACGGGGTACAATTTCGAAGCCCTCTGTGTGTTTTCACATGTGCCACTTCAGAAGTGCTTCTTTGGAAAGGAGCTCTTTTTCCATTGCTTGCATATCATTTTTCATTGCTTGAATATAGGCAAATATAAAAGGTAAATCTATGTGGAGTAGACACGATTGAGGCAGAGAAATTGGTTGAAGTGGAAAAAACAAAAAACAACATCACGCAGCCCACTTTTAAATGAATCTGATCCCACTCTTTTATTGTTAGCTAAGTCTGCTCCTCTGTTGTGTTTATTCATGTCCATGATGTCATAATGAATAAATGTAATGAATGCAAATGTTTTCAACTGAGGGATGGCCACTCAGCCCATATTGCTTGTTAATATTTCATTACCAAATGTTTGAATAATTTCATCTAGTGCTGACCGGAATAAATTTAAGGAAATGCATTTATACCATGCTAAAAGTAGGTTTACTATGGTAGGATTCCTGTCTATCACATTTTTGTAATAATGACAAAGGTCACATTACTCATTACCGCTCACAAGAAGCTGATTAAAATGAGCGTAGACAAGTGCAGATGCAAAGATTTGCCGTTATACAAAATAACAAATTTAGCCACACCCAGAAGTATCACATGAATCATAAATAGTATACAATTCTTGCTAAGAACACTAACAAATGCCTAGGTGGTTTAGATCTAAGCAGCTTAAGCAGCTTAGATAGCATTTTTATGTACGCCCATCATATAAAACTGAGTCCAGCTGGTACGATTCTCAAACGCAACCTAGCTCTTATAGATGAGAACAGCTTGGTTACAGAGAGTACTGCAGTGGAACCATAAAGGCCATGTGGTAGTCTTTGATATTTGTCTGACTGCAGTATCTATAGCCTCTTCTTAACCTCCCTGATTCAAGTCAGATCCAGTTGGAACCGGTGTCATTTCACTTATGTGCTGCTGCATCGTTGCCATCTGTTCAGGAAAGTTCAGTAGTGGCTTGTCTGTGATATTAACCTCACCCTGGACCGAGGAGTGACAGACACGGCTGTGTACACATCTGGCTACAATTTAAATATTCACTTGGGTCTAGTTTATATCTTTCATTATAAAAACTCGCTACAGACTTGCATTCTGTGAGTGCAAGTTACAGATTGCAACCACATATTGAAATGAAAGCAAATAATGAAAATTCTAATTCGTTAGATTAGTTGTTTAGCTAGCAATTTTGAGTGTTACAACGTAAACAGCTAGCATAAAAATAGTATAGACTAGTCCCTTTCGTATTTAGAAAAGAAACTCCTTAATTTGTTTAATAGTACAACATTAGAGTATTACAAAATAAACTATTACTTACAATGTCATACTTTAATTTCAAAGAACTACTTTATATCGTCCTCCAAATAATTCAAGCTGTAACCTCAAGTGCCACCATGATTAGGCATAAAATTTCTAGCTGGGCCTACAAACATATTGTCAATTAATGACATCACTCTAGTAAGTGCCTTTTAGGTGTTTTGATTTTCAAAAGGTAGCAGAGTAAAATGGATAGTAGTTCATTTCAGTATGTTTCATTCATTTTGATTCGAATAATTGGTGTATATGTCATTTACAAATCTAAAGACATCTAAAATACATTTTATTTATATGGCCAAAGGTATGTGGACATCCCTATTAATTAGAGGAATTGCCTAATTAAGCAACACTGATTGCTGACACAGGTGTATAGTTAAACACACAATCAGCCAATCTCCTGCAGCAAACATTAGAGCAGAATGGGTGGTTATACAAAGGAGTTTAGTGATTTTACACTTGGCATCATTATAGGAAACGCCACAATTCAAATGACTTCTTTATTGTTGCTGCTGGCGATTCTGTCCTGTGGGTAGCTAAATAAACAAAACTATGTTATTATATGTTACTGCCTTGCCATTTTCCTCACTTAAGACAGTACTAGGCTAAAGTGGCAGGTTTCCTGTTTCGCAGTTGGCCGCACACAACTGGCTTGGGCTATTGCATAATAATGGGCTGGATCTGATGTATAATTGTAATTAATACTCACATTTCTTCTAATGATAAATCTGTTATTTATAAAAAAAAAAAAATCTAGTGCCATTTAAGAGGAGTTTCCCAGCCCTCATACAGTGTATATGTTACCATGTTTTACACACAATTTACCAAAATTTCTCTTACTGTAAAAATATTGGGGCATGCTAATTATGATGGACACTGTCTTTATAATCAGCCTACTTTTTTGTTTATCACTCTGTTGGTATCAACTTTGGCATTTAAATGTCATTCAAAAAGACACAGCTACTTTGGCTGGATAGCATGAATAATTTGCTTAATTACATTTGAAAAAATCTATATACTTAAGTCTTTCTTGCCGTTCTGAACATCCAAAACAAAGTTCACAGTCTTCCTGCCACGCTTTGTCGCAGCTCAGATGTTGTATAACTTTATGATTATATATAGGAATATATACAGTATATGTTGTTTTTATACATCACAGTTTCAGACACTTCTTGTCAATGAGACACATGACTGGGTGTAGAGAATGGGTTATATTTGCCTTATAGTAACAGAGATCAACACAACAGATCCGCAAGATGCAAGCCGGGAAAAGTAACGGAGCAGAAAAAAACATTTTGGTGCAAAAAAAACAAACTTGAGCAGGACATCAGGGAAGAGAAAAAGGGTACAGGTGGTAGGGTGAGCATCAGGTTTGGTTTATGAGGAATGAGAGAGAGAAAGACAAATATTTATGTGGAATCACAAAACAAGGAACAGGTGGGCTGAATTAATATGACAACACCCCCAGTTTCCTGACTCTCCTCTAGAGACAATCATGGCCACCCCCAGTTTTAGCTGCTCTACTGACACTTACAGAGAAAAAAAATCAGTAAATTCGATGTCCTTCCCGCCAGGTTGGACAACCAAAAAGTGTACAGAGAGAGAAGCACCGATATCTTACTTTATTATCCTACCTCAGATAGCTAACACAGGTTTCTGCGTGATACACATTGTGTCATTCTACACTCCAATACAGAAACATCCACTCAGAGCTGTCGTTTTATCTTCTTGTCACACTTGAGAATTTAAGGGTCTGGACCATGTAGCAAACCAATAAGCTTGGGATGCACCAGCTTCAAATAAATCAATAGAAGTAATCCATTCAGATTCATAATGCCTCCAAAAGCTATTAGAGAGTGATTAAAAAAAGAAAAAACAGTTTTATCCAAGGGCCATTCTAATAAAGGTTATGTTCTTTGTGGCACTCAACAAGCCTTCTGGTGTCTAAACAACCCATTTTCTTAATAGTTTGTTACTCTCTGGCCTCATTACTCTCCTTATCACTGACCATTGATGAGCTCCTCTTAGCTAGTGCGTCTCATTAATGAACGGCACATCATAATTTTTTTGCAATTCTGATACACATCATTAATCAACAACTGTTGTTGACATGTAAATATCTAACTAATAAAAAAATAACATGTACTACCTTCTCAAATAATTAGGCAAGTGGGAATGAGATATTCAGCTAGAAAATTATGCTGGAATAATGTATTTTCATCCCCCTCCCCCACCCATATTACTGGGTTAAAACAGAAAGCATTGCCACTCAGTGTTTGTTTGTGAATATTTCTTAGAACTTCTCAGATCATTTAAAAACATTATACCTCAAAATGGGAAAATGTTTAAAGAAACTGATTTGTTTCATTTAATATTACTCTGCTAAATTAATATGATTAAGCACTGAATTATTTAAAATGGTGGTAAACATTAGTGGCATCTAGTGATTGCAGGGACTCTGTTCAGCCTTGCTGACCACCTGAATTTTAATATGTCATTGTTTTTGTTGCTATAATGGCACAGACCACTGTGTCATATGTTGTGAACAAAGCCATTCATATTAAGGAAACATGCTCTGTTTAGATGTAGATTGATTAAAGACTGGTGATTGAACTATTACGTTCTAACTGCCAACCTACTGTTTATAGGTGTTGTATGGAAGATTACTAGTTATGTATTCATACTGTTAATATGCATAAAACTGTACACAGTTTTTATGATTCTTCCATAAACTTGATAAGGCCCCAACTCCCAAGACTCTTAAGTCAGTATATAAAAGACTGGAACCTATCGTACATTTGTACGTATATGTTGAGCTCAATTGAGGTTGAAAGACTCATTGTAAGGTTTGTAAAGTTTATGTATATTTTGCTCCTTTATGTGCGTGAGATTCTAATGACTGTGAAATCTTCCACAAGGCAATGTGCACCTAATGTCTGCCTCGGTTTCAGCTTCGTGATGGAAAAAAGTCATTTTATTGTAACGGTTTAGTGTAAATAAATAAATAAGGAAGCAAATCTGCTTATATCTGTGCAAACGAAATACACTCCATTGACCAAGATCCAGAATTAGCATAAGATGTGGCAAAACACTTGGAATTCCTCATCGCTTTCCATTTCCTATGTTCCGCAGAGATGGTTAGAATCGTAAGAGGATTGATTCCACTAAGCTCTGTTGATTTCTCTGTCTGGGAAACTCTAAGTCTTATGTATATGTATTTATCAGTATATTATTTATGAAATCTATGAAATGAAATTGATCACAATAAATCTGTTTTGATCCATTACCTAAAAGGTCTTTAATGATCCTTTAAATATAATGTACACTTTTTTCCCATAAATTCAGTTTTTTTTGTTTTCTTTTTTATTTGAATGATACAATTTAAGAAGGTGGACTTCTTGACAAAAATGCTTGTTGAAAACCTACAGAGACTCATTTTGGGTAATTATTTTCAAACAAGACATTCAAATAATTTGTCAGTTGTCTGACAGCGGAACATCAAGGAAAGTTTTAAAGGCGCGGCATCGGTGTCAGTGTTGTTGCATTTCTGAATAACTAACTGACTGATGCAAGCTGACACATTTCTTACAAGTACAGATTGGAACAATGTGCGATCCTTTTATAAATGACCCTTTCTGTAAACTTTTTATTTCCAAATAGCCTTTTGTTTCAAAAACTGTTCATGAAGGGCAGTGATTTGTTTTTCTACACCTCAATCCTTTATGGGATGACTAATTACATGCAGTGAAGCCAGGAAAAAACTCAAAAGTGAAATTAAAAAATTCAGAAAGTCATTATCTAAATAAAGAAATAAAACACTAAATGAACAATGTTTTTTTTTTTCACTTCACGGCACACATAAATGAGAAAATGGAAAAAAAACGATTTTGGGCATTGCAATTAACTTTTCTAATTTTATTGCAGCCTCCACACCTAACAATAATGTGTTTCATAATAACAATCAAAGCAGTAACAGAAACAATTCAATAGATTAAACATTACTGAAGGATACCATTGTATTTGCAACCACAAATAGTCACAATTGTAGTCAAAATATTGATGTTGCTCCTATGTTTTATTAGATTGAATCTATAAATATTTTTGATTAAATGTAAGGAATTACATATAATGATATATAGCATATAATGCAGTCTGCAGAATATACATTTATTTTATATATACAATCATCAGATAGTAACATGACCCTACAATATCAGGTAAACTTTCTTTTAGATATCTTTAATATGGAATTCAGTTGTCAAGACAATATATTTAGAGATACATTTGGGGATGAAGTTGTCAAATTACTTTACAGGAGAGAACCATTAATGAAAGCCTGCACTCAATTCATCAGCAGCTCAAATTGTGTGACTTAAAAAATAAAATATAGCTTTCTTTCTCAGCTTTTGAGAATGTAATAGTTATACCAGAACATCCACTTACAGTATGCTTAAATTTTTGAGAATTCAACAGTTACCCACTGTGCCATCAGTATCAAATGCTGGACATTTAAATTGAAATACAAATTACCGATTAAATATGCAGACTATGGTGTGAGTGAGGAGAAATGTGTTAGAAAAAAAGATGAATTGTGCCATGTTTTAGCTGGGATTGTACAAAGGGAGAAAATCAGAGAACTATCCCATGACATGTTCTTTCTGAAATGATTGTGGTGTACAGACACCCTACATATTTGATCCACTATGCTAGTGCCACAGTGCTCTGTGTGAAGACATTTCTGTATTTGATGGTACCACATTTCATGAATGTGAACTATAGGCCCAGTAGCAATGTTTCATTTAAAGCTAGATAATGCCATTAAGGGTCAACAGAGTGCCATTTCTGTTTTATTCCATTCAGGAGCGTTTCTAGCTATTGAAAAAAATCACGGGCTAAGTCAAGTTTACCCGGGGCTTGACTTTTTTTTTTTTTTTTGAAGCAAGACTGGTATCAGGGGTAAAATACTTGGGGCTAGGCTTAAAATACTCAGGGCTAGGCTTAAAATACTCAGGGCTATAGCCCCCAGTGATCCAAGCTAACGACTCCCATGATTCCGTTAGAGACTGAAACTGATGTGGTGCTTTAAAAAAAGAATAAAAAGAATCTGAATTTTTAAATGATCATATACAAATTAAAAGCATTTTGGCACATACTTTGCTGCGACGGCTTAAAATTCTGCCATCGCAAATTGCAATATTAATAAAACTAAATGACATTACATAATTCAGGTTAATTGAAGTATTTCAAACATAAACATTTTAGTCAAGGAAATACCAAATCAACGCTAGTTTAATTAAGCGTAGGATTAGAGAGTAGATTGCATGCAAAACCATTTAATGAGTTTACATTGTTATTGGCTGACTCTTATGCAACTTAGCTCTAAACATTGATTCAACCTGCCCTAATTGTTCTGAGTATTAAATTTTACACCTTCAATTGGAAATAATACAGAACCCTTGCCCACTCAAATATCTCATTACTTTCCATTCATGGCCTGGAGTGTCAACAATGAAAGGAGTCATTCACTGGAGCCATGCAGTGAAGTTTCCCTCTTCAGTTGGCTTCCAGATAACGGTATTGTCCAAGAAGACTTTCAAATGCCATAAAGTCAGGAGGATGGTCCTCAAAAGTAATACTGGTAACACTGCCAAATATTCCACACTATTAATTTTCAGACCTCATACCTTTATCCAGGTTCACTGTATAGCTTAGATGAGTATTTGACGGTAGAATATTCGCTGAAGCAATTGAAGTTAAGTGCGTAGTTGAAGTCTAAGGTAACAGCTGTGTCCCCACAGGGATTTAAAGCTATTCTGAAAATTCACTGTTTACTAGCTAAGCAATTTGTGAGCCCCTATAGCATTTAGCTGACTGAAAACCAGACCAAATGGCTACCTTAAAGGTGTCTTTCCTGTCACAGCAGACAGTGTATCGGTTCAGACTGAGGCTAATAGGAGCAGTTAGAATTGTCGACAACCTGCAAAAATAATACCTTGTATATTGCGTGTACAGAAGCCTTGTGTGGCATTTTATGGGATTGTCCTGAAATATGCCTGTGATCCAGCTATATACATAAGGGTTGTAAAGAGTTAAACTCACCGGAGAATCCTATTGTTATTTAACCATTTTTTTCTTAATTAGTGCAGCCTTGTGTTAGCACAATAATGATTAGAAAATAACTAATACAAAAATTAAACGAATACAACACTTGTCGACACTCTCAGAATTTGCATCGGTGACCTTGAATATTTACACAGAGGCAATCAAGAGCTGTTTACGATTTGGCTGTTTAGGATCGCCTACTGTAAAATGAAGCACTACATTATTCACTTCACCCATTGCTTTAAACTTGTGGTCAAGACTAAAGGTAGAAGCGATCTTCCATTTTAGAGCTATAGCTGTTCTTATCACACCAGCTATTAACCCTGAAGGGAATATGAATCACTCTACTAGGCCTATATATTAGCTCTATTTCACCAGCTTTATCAAAACCTACCACCCTTCCTTGTCATGCAAAACTAAAGTTTCCTTTGCTGTGACTTCTTACTGTTGAGTTTGGGGACAACTATACATTCATTCATATAAGAAGAATTGATTATTTTGACACGTAGCTTTCAGGAGGTCCAAATAATCTGTTCTACAGTTCCAGTCAAAAGTTTGGACACGCCAACTCACCTGCAAAGGAGAGTGACAGTGTTGCATCACATGACCTGGCCACCTGACCTAAACCCAGTAGAAATGGTTTTGGAGGAATTTGACCAGAGAGTGGAGGAAAAGAGGCCAGTGAGTGCTCAGCATATGTGGGACCTCCTTCAGGGCAGCTTGTAAAGCATCCAAGGAGGCCACCTGGGACCTTGCCCCCCCCTCAACAAATTGCTGTTATAATATTTTTTTTATTTAATATGGCTTTGGTCAGTGCATAATCCATGCATTGTCTATTGCATATGTTATTTTATCGTTTTGATGCCTTCATAATTATTGTAAAATGCACGGAATATTAGAAATAAGGGTTTCCATGGGTAAGCAAATTTGTCATGGGGAAGATGGTGGCACAGTCGGTAGTGCTATCGTTTAGCAACCGGAGGGTTGCAGGTTCGAGCCGCGGTTCCACCTTACCCCCTCAAAGTGTCCTTGAGCGAAACACCGAACCCCAAATTGCTCCTGGTGTGCAGGTTGGCGCCTTGCATGGCAGCCTTTGCCACCGGTGTATGAATGTAAGGGATGAATTGTAAAGCACTCTGAGTTCTCGTAGGAGTCGGCAAGCACTATATAAATGCAGTCTATCTATCAATTAGGTGTGTTGAAACTTTTGACTGGTATTGTACTGTATGTCAGACTCATCATGGAATGCAAGGTGTGTAATCTTCTTGTTTAAAACATACCAAATGGTCAGGCCCCAACTAATGTCCTTCCAGTAGTAAGATGCACACTTCCTAAAGGAACGATGTAACAGAATGCAAATCCAAAGAATACGTAATGTAGCATAGACTTAAGAACTTCTTATTTAGCTTAGCATTTCCTCAATGTGCACATAAATCCATCTTTGCATTCGAACCTGTTTGCCCATTCTTTTCCTTTCCTTATTCTCTCAGTAGACACAGTATATCACCTGAGACCTCCAAGCCTAAATAAGCTGCCCGGACCTAGATGGATCCTGTGGTTTTGACATGGAGTGCCTGGAGGCCCACTGTGTTTCTCCTGTTTTATTTTTTTCTTTGAAGCACAGACTGGTAAGCATTATACAATGGTAATACCTTATTTTCGTATATTGTAATGTTGTTACAGATTTTAATTGGTCTTGCAATGTAATTTACATTTAGCGGGCACGTTTATCCAAAGTGACATACAATTGAAAAAGCAGGATCGGCCAGTCCCGGGAGCAATTGGGAGTCAAAGGCCTTGATCAAGTGCAGAATAGGGAAATTACTCCAGTGACCGGGGGATTTGAACCAGCAATCTCCAGATCATGTGAATAGCATCCTAACCTACTGAGCCACACACGATTGTTTAATTTGAAGCGCTGTAGGACAACCAGAAACAGTATGAATAAATATTGACCTGGCCTGAATTTCTAAAAAAACAGCTTTGAGTTGTCTAAATCATAAGTTGGTGGGGTCTCAGTTGCTGTGTTTACTGAGTAACATCAGTCATGTTCAATGTGTCTGTGTGACTCGTAGGTGGCTTCTATTTAATATCAGCCAAAATTCTATTTAGAGTTCAGCTCTTTATCTTCAGCAGGTAATTTTGCTATAAACAACTTTCTCAGCTGTGTGTGTGCTTTAAATAGACAATACTTCTGCCGTTTCCAAGGTTATGTGAAGAAAATTAAATACCATGCAGAGGACCAGATATCCGTACAAATTGCACAAACTGTTCTTTCTCCAAAGTTGTTAAGTTTGAGGTTGCAGATAACGGATGTAATCTAGTGCTGATTAATATGCGTACAGCTTAGGTAAAGCTGATCATTTTATAGTCTACACCTGTACTCTTGAAATAAGACTGTAATAAAATTTAAATTAAAAAAATCCTTTGAACATATGCTTTGTCATTTTCTTCTCATCAAAACAAGCAATATTCATGGCCATTGTAGCAACACCGCCGGGAGTGATGTTTACTGCAGCGAAAATCAAAAGTCAGATGGCATCTCCCATGATGTTACTTATGCTGCAGCAGCACACCTACAGTCAGGTGCTACATAGATTGCCCTTAAGTGCATTGCTTGGGTGCTATATCCTCAACCAAGAAGAAACACAAACACAAGATAGCAAAATGCAAATAGCTTCTGCAACTCAATCAGATGCCTTAATAAAATGTAAACCCAAAATTACCATCCTGTGCATATATTTGTGAGGAAACCGAAATTTTGATCAATAAAGCTGACTAGATGCACATGTGCACCCACAACAGGAGATTGTTGCTTACTGTCGTTTACTGAAAATGATACTTAGCTCACCCGCCAGCTGCTGTCTATGGTCAATGACAGTGCTCTCCATCAAATTGACACCCTCCTATCCAACTGTCCATGCTTGGAAGCCATGACAGGTAGTCTGCCATGAAATTCTGTTTGCCCACTTTATAAAAAACCCAGAACTTAATAGGCTGTAACTTCACATACCACCCAGTGACCCTGGAATTCCATCCCTTCATTATGTTTAGATTCAGGCTAATGTTCTGTGTGGAGGTCAAACTCACAAGCTAAGAGGCAAAACCACAGTCTGTCCAATATCCATTTCAAAGCTTAACACTTTTTTCACAAATTATATCTCTTGGGAAAAACTCATGGGAAAGGGGCGTCCTGTTGAGGGCCCTGTGTCCCCCCTGAGCCAGCACAGCCCCAAGTCCAAATCCAGAGTAATCCACTTCTTCTAGGAACCACTCGTTGAAATCAGGATCTGCAGAATCAGGGCACCACATACATGCGCCTTCAGGGTCTGGAATGTATAGCAACACTCATTTGTCCATTTCAGCTAGTCGCCCAACGTTGTGGAAGTTAGATTGGTCAATGGTACAGCAATGGTGGCCATAGGATGAATTACCCGTACCATCCCACCATTTTAAGAAATTACTTAACTTGGGTCTCTGTCTGTGCCTTAGGGATATATTTAATAGCCTCCATCTTACCTACTTATGGCAGGATGATCCCCTTACCTAGTTGGTGCTCCGGAATCTTAACCCTTTTCCATAAACTGCTAGGAAGTGTTTGGGGACCTCCACAGGCCAAAGGGCATCACCCATAAGTAGAATAGGCCTGAAGGTGTTTAGAAGCAAGGGCATAGATTTGGGTATGGATGATAGGGATATATCTTTACCAATAACGTGGGATTACCGTGTGTTTAAGAGGGCAGACGGTATGGGGCTGATTTGGTCCTTACAAATGTTAAAATCAAACCGACGCCCTTGTTAAGAAGATTGTGTATGCTTTGGCATGTTCCTCCACTCTTTGCATAGATCTGATGTGGTAATCAGGATAGCTGTTCCAATCATCTTCAGACAATCAATTTGTAGCAGTGGGTAATTGTTAGCAATGGCAATTGAAATTGTCAGGGATGGACAACTTTTGCTTGATTTTTTTCCTTGTATCTTTTTCAACACTTAAAATGATTAGTTATCCTTATGCGGGGAATTGGGGTTTCAATAGGCAAGCAAAACAATAGGGCAGAGCATCTGGTGCAGTTGATCATGGTTTATTTATAAGATGCTGGGTCCTGATTGACAATATGGGATGTGGGGATCCCCAAATCAGACCCACAGGTGGCACATAAAATTTGCACAAACAAACTTTCTCAAATGAACAAAGCGAAAATCAGTATGGGCTGTTTGTGTTTATGCAACCAAAACTGCTCTCCCGTTGATCATTTTTGAAAGTGTTATTGTTTGCAGCTGCTGTGTTTTTTCCCCAACTACACAGCACTAGTTTTTCTGTGTGCGACTGAAGTCTGGCTTTTCTTTGTTGCACACGGTGCGTTAAGCGCTTGCATCACTGCATATATATTTCAGATCGAGTGTATGTATTAGGAAAAATCCCCAGCAAACACACGCCGGATGGGATGCCAGCCAAGTACACATTTAAGGTCACCAATTCGCTATGGGGTGTACAAAAAATGCAAAGTAGGGAGCAGCACAAGCATTGGTAACAGCTCTGGATGTATGCATAGAAACAACACTACCAGGTCTGCTAAAATGCATTGTGCTCTTTTCAAATGTTTTCTCCATGTGTTGTCCAGGTAAAAAAAAAAAATACTACTCTGTAGTCTTTTATTTTTAAGAGGACATTATGCAGATGTAGATAATCTAGTTAAATTGTAAACTATAAAGCCGTTTTAAAAAATAGTAAAAAAAAAAACAAAAAACACTTTTAGCAGACCTCAGATAATCGCAACACATTTTAACAGTTATTGTGGTGCATAATATTGTAAAGTAATATGGCAGTGGGATAATTTACTGATAAAATGTTTTTATTTTTGACAAAGTAACGATATTTTTTTATTTCATTACAAGACATGGTTGCCTAATAAAAGTATTTCAATCGATACTGGTAATGAAATTTATAATAGAAAACTTCTTATGTGTGCGACTCAAGAGGATGAGGGGGCAGGAGGGTTGAAAGTATTAGTGTCACTGTATAGAAGGTTTGTTGACAGTGTATAGGAGAATTTCCGAAGCAGAACCTGATTATGAGCATTGGGCTATAATACTTTGAGAGTAAGTTGTCAGCTGGTGCATTGCAGAGCGAAAATTATTATTTGTCACCCCCATCTCACTGTAAAGGTAGCTATCGGAAATGGGAATCATTTTGTTGCGAAGAACAAGCAATTATTCCCTGAAAGAGGCCGTCTGACCATCAAGCAGTAGTGATTGTGATGCCTGGGAAGCAGCCGCAATGCGATTGGAAAAAAAAAACAAGACAAAGTGCCATGGCAGGTAGCGCGGTGCCTCTGCCTCCGCCGGCATTGCATAAGTATGTCAGCCTTGTCCTGGCACTGCTGATGGATTGTGATCTCCCGCAGAAATGAGCCCCTTGTCAATAATGCACGTCAGCATCTGTCGCTAGGGCTCAGATGAACTTGGACAAACAATCCCTGTCCTTATCCTTCCACAGATAAGCGACTTCTAAATTTACTTGTCTCTCTCACATTACCAGTGATGATTTCATAAAAACACAAGAAATAAAATGTTATTGCCAGGCTTTTTTTCGTTTATGATCCTATATGTATATAAAATATGAACTCATTATAGAAAGTATGTACTACGTTCGCTTTTTTTTTTTTGAGTTAGGTAACTGCTCTGTAGATGAGCTACCCATACGCAGGAGGAAGCCTGAAACATCTGTGCTTTACAGCCTCTCTTAACACCAGCCCTGTTGGTTACAGTGCCCAATCCAGTGATTAGCTATAGGTTGTGAATCTATCCAAAGAATCCTATGGATGCAATGAAACCGTATTTCAGCTGCTCCTCTGTTCTTCCCTTGGCAGCTATACTAATTTTGTTTGCCTTTCCATCAGCCTTCTCTTTGGATCTCCGTAACGCCAATCTTGTACCTTTTCAGGTGTTCTATGCATGCCTGCTTCTCCGGGCTCTGCTTTACTATGCCGGTGCTGTCCATGTCCAAACGCTGTGTGTGTTCATCTTGCAAGTTTGAATTTCTAGGCCTGTCTTCCCTCTAGATCTTGGCCTGTGAAACAGGTGCATTATATTATGTTTAGATTCCTTTGAAGTATGTTTTTCTTGTCTCTGTTCTGGTGGTTCTGTGCATTTGTTGTTATTCGTTTTAATGTTTTTGCACACCTAGGGCAGAAGCGGGTCATTGTTCCACCTTGTGAGTTTGATGTATTTGTTATTCTTATTTTCTTGTGTGTGTTATTTGGAATTTGTTTGTTTTTGCTGTTGTTTTGTTTTTGCTTGGAAAATATTTGTTTCGGCAGTTCATTCATCCGTTGAACCACCCATTATCCACTGCTGCTTGTTCAATACAGCAATACAGCAGTATTTTTTGTTATCTTTACATATCATGATAATTTGTAGTAGTAGTGTCACACATAAATGTAGCAACTACACAAGGCTACACTACTTGGCTTTCATTTAACAGTTTATTTCACTTTTTTTCTCAGATTCATATGCATGAATACACTGCAATACACTTTGCTAGAGACCTAACGCCTTCCAAAGAAGCAGAACCCTTTTCACTAAAAACATGCTAGCATCTCCCCATCAACAAGAACTCCCTGACCAATAATAGGTATGTATGCCTACAATTCATAAGCATGTCCTTGGCAACACCGATTCATGGGCTCACAACCCAATGCTGGGTGCGTTACCATGGAACCCAGGGTTTAGACAAGGTCATATCTTCAGCAGAGGAACACAACACCTGTGGACAGACTGGCACGTATACAGCCATTGAGGGCAGATGCTCTTCTGCTCTGTGGATTGTTTATTCCTACATGCCCATGCATCAACACCATCGTCTATCACGTAATAGAAATTCTTACAAATACTTCTGAGAGCGCCACGGTTCACATCCCATCTTCTGGTGCGTTTTTACCAGCTGCCCCCTGTTAGTGGCAGACATGTGTTTTAAGCATTAAGTGTCTTATGACCTCCCAGCAATGTGAAACACTAAGCCTACCTATGTCGCTGTAAAAAAAAATTCAAGCGAAACATTTCATGGTTAAGACATAATGGCCCCTGAAAAAACCTCTGTCTATGAGTACTTCCTGTGTAATTCTGAATGCTGCTTATTCGTCTCTTCACCTCTGATACTGTGGATGCTGTGTTGCACAGAATAGACTAGAACAGATCGACCTACATCTGCTGTACATTATCTAGCTAAGAGATCAGATTAAATAGGATAAATGGAAGGATATTGTATGTTCAGTTCCGTGTTTTATATGCTGTTTGATACCTTTATCACATTTTGCAGCCTCAAGGAAAAAAGTTTACAGTAGAAAGCATAGCCTTTCTTGTGGCCAAAGTTATCATCTCCCAAAGGTCAAGCCAAACACAAGACAAGTAGTTTCGTAGGATGAATCAATAACACAAGGAACAGAGAATTCTTACAGTAATTTCCCAGAGGGATATTACCAGTGTCAAAGATTTTCACAGGAATATGAATGCAGAATTTACCAGAAATAGCATTGTAGATGACAGGATGATGGTGAGAATTAATAAACCTATATATAATATAAAGACAACTTTCAAGAAGTAACGAGTATGCAGAATTTTATGCCCAAGTTATCTGCATAATCCTTTTGTTTATTGGAATTTATGGGTAAGAGCGCAACTTTCAATGCATTTCCCAATCAATCACATTTCAATATATTTTCCATAATTGTAGGGCTGTCAATGGAACCCTACATTCCTATCAAGCTGGTTAGTTGTGTTCTGTTGCTGCTTTTCTATCTTTCTGACGGTCACTTGTCTTATATATAATGTCTTTTGTGGAAAAATATATTCAAAATCATGATGACTGACTTTCAGTTTCTATGTCAGTTGCGATAGTTCGGACTACTTTTAAAAAATCCTTCATTAGTCTTCGACTGGGTCATGGTCATGGTCAGTAGGAAGCAAATAGGACTTTTAGTTCACATCAATAAAAAGCGGGCTGTGTGCTCCGGAGAAAAGGCCATATATCTTTACTAATGTGCCTTCTCAGGGTCACTTGTGGGGAAACAGAACAGGTTTTTCTGCATTTGAAATCTCACGTCGACAAATTATATGCATCTTTACCCCCATTCACACAGGACCTGTGCCCAGTAATTTTCCCCCAAGTGCCCAGAACCCTGCTGATGCGGTGAAGTCAAAGTGGCCTTCCAGGATGAAGCACACGTGTATCACTGGATACAAGGAGCATTCTAAACACTACAGTGATACATGCCATGCATTCAGGAATGAAACAAAAAATAAAACTATGTGTTTATTTTTATTTATTCAGACTCTAGTCTTAACATAAGGTTTTCAGTAGTCAGCTGAAAAGAACAGGTGAAAATCCCTGTAGCAGAATTAGTTAGTATGTTTTGTTTTCTGGGTTTGGTAAGGTGTGTTACAAGCATCACGGAAAAATTAATAATGCAGAATAACTGCAATCAATATTCAAACCCAGGGCTGGTCCTAGCCAATGTGGTGTCTTAGGTGGGCTTCACCACCAGCGCCCCCTTTTGAGGCAAAGAGAAATTTGCTGGCAAGTTGGCACCCCCTCTGAAGTTGGCACCCCCTCTGAAGTTGGCACCCCCTCTGAAGTTGGCGCCTAAGGCAACCGCCTACGTCGCCTATAGGATTCACCGGCCTTGTTCAAACCACATGAAAGGGAAAGTCTGAACATTCTCTTACTATATTTTTAAAGTAGAAATTCTAATTGCACTAATTGTCCAGCAGGTGGCAATTGTCAAAGTAACTGTAAGATAAGTATCGTCATCAGTACTTGAACTTGATATATTTTTATACACTGTATATAATTCATATTTAATTTTTCATTTTTATTTGTATGTTTGCTCATGATCTCTTTATGCATGTTTTGGTTTATTTACTTTTGAATAACAACATTTAGCTGAAAAAGTGATGAAATACGCAACACCCTAAATATGCATTTCTCAGAAATGTGATCTCCATGTACTGTGATGAACTTTTGTAGGCCTTTTAGGCCTTTGTAATCCAGAGCACTGTACAGCCTTTGAGTAAATGGCCAAACATTGCAAAATGCCAAACAGATTAAATATTATGGAAGCAGTCCAATAGCCTCTTACCTAATGACTGTCTTTACTTGTAAATTATGTTGAATCTATGCATTACTAGGTTGTCTGGTGCATTTTAAAGTCTAGTCGTTTCTTTATTTCATGCACAATCCATTAGGCCAAGAGCTCCCTCTACCAGATGTTTTTAAAATAACCTCTTATGTTATGTTGCCGCGGCCATTTTTGAATTTAGTAGTATTGAATCAATTTCACAGCACAAAATGATTTTCCCTGCTATTGAGTTAATCTTTTAGAGAGGAAGTTTCAATTGATTTAATTATTTAAGAGCATTTCTCTCTCTCTTTGTCTCTCTCTATATATCTTAACACGTATACTATATGCATATAGGGCCAGTTTCACAGACAAGATTAATCCTAGATTAGCTTTCAGTTTCAATGGTGAATCTCCATTGGTAGCACAGTTTAGTCCAAGTCTAATGTAGGCTTTATATGTATATATATATTTATATATGTATGTATATATTAGGGGTGTCAAAATTAACGGGTTAACGTGGATTAATCCAACATCATGATTAATCTGATTAAGATTTTTACGCAATTAACCCATCTGCAGCGCAGAATGACTCAAAATCCCTGAAATGCAACGCTTTTCGGGCAGTTTTGATGCGTTCCATTTGCCCTCGGAACTCGTATTCCGAGTCGGATTCCGAGTTTTGAAGCCGGTAGTGATGACATGCGCGC
>JAODKC010000045.1:7344782-7359270 GCA_026777985.1 Mormyrops attenuatus
CCGGGCTAGAATTGGATTTCATGATTAGTCGGATTATGTGTCGGATTTACGGTAGTTCGGGCTAATTGTAAGTGAACAAAGATAAAGACCATTTAAACTGAGGTACCTTAAATAGATAAAAAATGAATGATATTTAATCGTGATTAATCGAGATTAATCCACAGCAACCCTGTGATTAATCTGAGTAAAAATTTTAATCGTTTGACAGCACTAATATATATATATAAACACACACACATAGACACATATGTATAAGTAAAATCTTACATATATCTTCCACTGGCAACCTAGAAATTCAGACATAATATTTAAAAATTTCCAGTATTCTGAAACACACTAAAACAATGGTTATATGTCTACTGTATGTACGTCATTAAACTCCGGTGTTATTCTCTTTGAAAAGACTTATTTCCTAAAAAGGATGTATGAGAAGTCACTTGTAGTGGAAATTACATGCAGAATCAGATACTGGATGTTTTAGTGTCAATTTTTCAGTAAAATGGTCTGTGTGATTAAAAGTTAACAAAATAGTTTTACTTTCCATATCCAACATTTTATGCAATGTGATGTATCTTCTGCCTATAAATACATAGCAATGTTTCTGTGAAAAAGCTGAACATCACACACAAAGTTTCAAACGAAGTGGACATTTCCTGCTCAATTCCACAGAAATGTTCATCCTACTGGATCCTTTTCACGTTGCATTAAATGTACTGCTGGGACCACACAGTGTTCGTCATTCTTAGGTGCGGTTCAGGTATATTTCTGGCTTGCATCTAGAATGGAGGTGTCTCCATTAAGCTCAAAAGATAATGTTTTGTGGAAGTTATTGGTTGAACAGATTTAACTAATGCAATCAATTCATTTTGATACTTCAAGTCACACTGGTGCTTGACTTACTGAAAAATTGAATTTGGTAAGTGGAAATTCTAAAACTTTTAACTTGTGCCATTAGATGGCAGCATTTACCAATCGACTCTGACGTCGTTTTACAGGATAAAGTAGTTCTAATAATTACCTTATAGTATACATTCCAGCTAACCAGCCAGTGCTAGTAAATATTTCTACTAATTCAATAAATAATAAACTTTAGCATTTAAAAAAGAATCCAAGGTATGATTGGATTTGTATGTAACACACACCAGCATTTTATGAAACCAAGGAACCTTTTGCAACTTTTTGGCATTTTGCATGAGGTCCCAAAGGTAAACACAGCTATAGTGATCATTGTGCAGCACTGAAGGACTACAGTCGATCCACAACAATCTGTCACATCACAAGATGCTGTGGACATAATATTCTTTATCCACATCTGTTTCATGGTTTGTTAGACTCAAAGGGCAGCACAACACAGGCTTTGCAGATGTCCAGTGCAGCTGCTTGAAAGATAGTACTCTAGGGAAACTGATACAGGAAACAAATGGGAGTGGGCTGTGTGTGGCTGTCAATTGGGACTGTGTACTCATGATTGAAATGTTATTGGTTAAAATCCCATGCCTGGCTGAGTGATATCACTGTTGGGATCTTAACCTCAATGGCTCCATAGACAGGCTGATTCTGCTCTCCCCTGCTTGTACATAACTTTGCAGATTACAGCGCGTCGCCACCCTCACCACATGACAAACCACCTCAGGGGTGAGAACCCGAGTGCGTCTCAATCTTTGTTGAGCAGCGTCATCCCCACAGAATTTTGAAAAAGGGAGAGAATTTCATTCTTAATACTTAATTTTTTATTGTTTTGTTTTTTTCTTCACATTTTAGTTAACATTGTTTTTATAAACATTTCAAGTGAAAACTTCCTATCAGCAGAAATACAGTGTTTTTTTTGCTAAATCGATGGCACAGAGTCCACAGGACATTTAAATTTAAAAGAATGCTACGCAATGCTAAACAATTTCACACAGCAAGATATTAAGTGATCATAACTTCAAAAAACTGCAATATTAAAAATAAATATTGTATATATATTTAAAATATTTATAAATAGGCAGGATTTTTCCCCAGAGTATGTAAGGAGTTTTTATTTTCGTTGTTTAATGCACATCTTCTTTCGGCTTTCATCTTTATTAATCCTGGATATAAAAGAAATCTGTTAATACATAATTACTTCAGTTGCAAGTAATTGAAGGATTTGAGTTTAATGGTCAAAGTGAGTTGATCACTTACCTCTCCCAGCACTTGATCAGACGTTGACCTTGTTTGCCCTCTGGACTTAAACACACTTCCTGGTTGTTCCTTTTCAATGTTAAGCTGTGACCAGTAGAATGACAAACAATGAAAAACAGTATACTAGTATCAACATAGCGGTGTTCCACACATTTCACCTGATGTTGATCACATCACAGCAAAACTGACTCTTTAGATTAAAAAGTCTTTCTTAAGACAGAGGCATCTACACAAATCTGCTGGTATCAGTGAAATCTGTGCATGGAATGAAAACCTGCATGTTACTTTGTGCCAAAAATTGATTGATTCGAATATTAATACACATTAAAAAACAACCTACTTCTTCATTAATTGGAAATAAGTCCATGATAAACTAGCCTCAGTTTTACTTTTTACTAAGAAAACAGGAAATGAAAAATTTGGTACACCAAATTTTTAGCCGACCTATTGTACATTTAAAAGGCATAGTAACACACTTACATTATTTCTTCCTTTTTGCAGTATTCATTTTTTTCTTGAATGGAAAATGTCTCTATGGGTTCCAAAATTAAATTGTTTGTCGTTGGACACACACATCTTTCAGGTGGTATATACACACTTTCTCCAATGTGACCTGCAATGACAGAATAAAGGAATATAAATTACATTATTATACAGTAGTCATCTTTTTTTCGTACACAAGACGATTTCACTCAACTTACTTTTACTCACTCATAAATATATCAATAATGCGTACAAAATGTTATTAGTTTTGCGCAAAATAATTTTTAAAAATCAATAAAGGCAGTAACATGTTCGCTGCGAAATTCTGGAACGCTTTGCCTGTAATTGTCAGTGTAGAATCAGAATGTCTGCGGTCTTACAGTGAAGCAGCGAGCCCGCCAAGAAAGCCGAGAGAAGGAAGCAGAGTCTGAGAGTGAACTCCATCGCTGAGTTTCAGAATGAAACGAAGCCCGAGTCTCGTGTCTTTTATATCCTCCAGCGAGACCTCTTCCCAGCACCCATGCTTTTCCGTGGAAACCAATTTGTGAGATTTCCAAATTCTTCCTGGTGTTTGCCTTAGGCTTACGAGCAAGAATTTTGCAGAGCTGGCAAGTCTCCAAGACAACTCTCCAACCCTGTTCTTTTCTCAGTATCTCATTAAGCGAACACAATGCAAACAAACTGCCTGCAAATAATAAAGAACCTTTTTTTTATTAATTTCAACTGTGAAGTCTCTTTATTTTTGCTTTTTCCATGCTTTTTTGCCATTTATTTCTTCAGTTGTATTTACATAAAATATCCATAAAGAATTGGGAAGATGGAGATACTTGTATTATTGAGAATGTGTGGGAGGATCTGCATAACGTCCCCGTATTAAGACATCCACAGCTGGGCAGAGTGAAACCTTGCCTGCATTACATCTGGTAATCTGAAAAATATGTGCAAAGATTTGAAACGTATCTGAAAAGTTTTGCTCGGTTTATGTTTTTCTATCAAAATAAATCCATCCAAAGATGTTGGGAATCATTACAGTTCTGATGCTTTAAGTACGACTGTACAGGTTTTTGAGTGGTCTGGTGAGTGGTCATTTTAAACCATATATTTCATAAAGGTTGGACAATCTGCTGTATTTCAAATCTATCGAGATATGCTACCTGTACTTTCAACACTAGTAATACAATATGATAAGATTTTAGACAATCGCCATCCACATTAGTAATGCATTAGTACTTATTTTAGTTTAGTTAACTATTTTTAGGACTCCGCTTTCAGTTTTCAGCCCATAAAAATGGTGGTAGCATTTTTCGATAGGGTAGCATGGATCGATAGATATACCTGTGGAAACGTGCTATGATAGGACAAGTAGGACAGATGGCTACCGGTCATACAAACTCGCAGTATTTCCAAAATTAACGGCTTACAATGCTGAAAAATGTTTTTAGTTTTCGAGCAAATTTTTTGTTAAATATGCCTGAGACGTCAGAGAAGTGATAAACCTGATTTAATATTTCATAGATTTTCAGTGGATCTAAATAGATGCAGTAAAGTCAGATGGGAGCACTGGAAACCCACTGAATACAAGCATTTTTGTACCGTGGTGTTCTACACGCCTAGCCATCACAGAGAACTACTCTGAGGGACTAGTCCGTATAAATGCTCTTCTATTTAGATTTTAAAAGCATAACCGCTGAATGGCTATATATACTCAAGACAGCACAAAAGGGGTAACAGAGGGATAGTTACATTACAAATGGTAGGTTACACACACGGTAGGTATCTACCAAGTGATCTGAGACAAGCAAGGACGGGACAAGGATCACAGACCGTACAGGTGAGTACTATGCAGGAATTTCAGGGCAAAATGCACACACGGACAAGGGCTATGTTCCAGTCCAGCAGAGCATGCTGGGAGATACAAATGAGCTTCCCGATCTCACAGTATTGTTTTTATGTATGATTTGTGTATGTTTTTTGTATGGTTTATTAATAATAGATTTCAGTTCAATTTCTTGATTTTTTCATGTTCTGAACCAGTGTAAAAGGGCTCTGTTCAACAAATGGAAAATAACTAGTGGTGTTGGAATAAAGCAGGAGTATCTAGGTCTACAGGTGGAGTTAAAAAATAATATTAGACTCGCTAAGAGGAATGTCAAAAGGAAGATTGCATTGGAGGCTAAGGATTAAGGACATTAAAAGTTTCTACCAATATTTTGCTCTAAAAGCTGAAATCACTAAACTGCAGGATAGTAAGGGTCTTATAATTGAAAATGAAATTGATATAGTTAATGAGTTTAATGATTGTTTTGCACAGGTATTCACTGTAGAGGACACGAGTAACATACCGACTCATATTACTAATCCAACATTATCTAATATATATGTATAACTGAAGCTGATGTGCTACAAAGCCTAGCTAAGCTCAAAATAAATAAATCACAAGGCCCTGATGGCATCTTATCTATAGCTTTAAAAGAGATGATGGATATTATTAGCCAACCATTAAGTTTACTATTCCAGAAATCCTTATCTGCTGGTGTGGTACCTTCTGATTGGAAGCATGCTAATATAACACACATATTCATAAAAGGGGATAGAAGTAATCCAGCAAACTATAGGCCAATCAGTTTAACTTGCATAACTGGAAAAGTAATGGAAGTTATAATTCAAACGAAAGTGGTAGATTACTTGGATTCATATAACATTCTGAGGGATAGCCAACATGGATTTAGGAGAAGTAGGTCCTGTTTAACTAATCTACTTGAGTTATTTGAGGAAGCTACAAAAGAAATTGATGACAAAAAGGTCTACGATGTGATCTACTTAGATTTCCTTTGATCTTGTCCCTCACAAACGGCTCCTGCTTAAGCTCAAAGTAGCAGGGATTTTAGGAACTGTTGCAGCTTGGATTGAAAACTAGTTAACAGACTGGAAGAGGTAAGTAACATGTACTGACACAGCATGTTGCCACATCCACCACATGACAAACCACCTCAGAGATGAGAACCCGAGTGCAGCCGTGAAGCGGATGATACCTCAGCACCACACTAGTCTGGATGGACCAGTATAAGTTTTTCTGATGGATGGAGTGCCAATCTTGCCACCAGCCCCCCAAATTTTCCTGTAAGTTAGAGGACCTCCTTGCAGGGCCTGATATAGATTAACGTCATACTCAGGACGAAGCAATTGCAGGTTAAGGGCTTTGCTCAAGGGTCTAACAAAGTAGAATCACTCTGGGCATTCAAGGGATTCAAACCGGCAACCTTTTGATTGTTGGCACAGATCCCTTGCCTCAGAGCTGCCACTCGGCCTGTGCAGAATAGTAGGGACAGGAACCAGTGGGTACTTATTAGAGGCACAATGTCACAGTGGGCCTGCGTTCATAGTGGGGTACCGCAGGGTTCAATTTTAGGGCCACTGTTATTCCTAATTTACATTAGCGATACTGACAACAGTGTATATATAGTAAACTGGATAAATTTGCAGATACTGAACTAGCGGCACAGAAGCTACAGCCAGATCTTGATTTAATTAGTGACTGGGTTGATACCTGGCAAATGAAATTTAATGTAAACAAATGTAAGGTAATCCATGCAGGGAGCAGAAATGTAAAGTACAGATATTTTATGGGTACTGAAATAAAGGTAGCTGATTATGAGAAAGACCTCGGCGTATATGTTGATGCTTCCATGTCGCACTCTCACCAGTGTGGGGAAGCAATGATAAAGGCCAATAGGATGTTGGGTTAGGTGTGTGGAGTTTAAGTCAAGGGAGGTGATGCTAAGATTATACAATTCCTGGGTAAGATCCCACCTAGAATATTGTGTGCAGGCTTGGTCACCAAACTTTAAAAAGGACATTGCTGCCTTGGAACGGGTGCAACGTAGGGCTACAAGAATGATCCCTAGTCTTAGAGGCATCTCATATGAGGAGAGGTTAGCTGAACTGAATCTGTTCAGCCTTGAGCAAAGGAGTCTAATGAGGGACATGATCCAGGTATACAAGTTTCTAATAAGTCTGGATGCTGTTCAGCCAAATAGTTACTTCAATATTAGTTCAAATACAAGAAGTCGTGGCCATAGGTGGAAATTAGCGGGAGAACAATTTAAACTGGATTTGAGAAAGCACTTCTTTACGAGGCATATAGTAAGAGTATGGAATAGTCTTCCTGTTAGTGTAGTGCAAGCTAAGACCTTGGGTTCCTTTAAATCAGAGCTAGTTAAGATTTTAACAGCTCTGAGCTATTAGTTGAGTTCTCCCCAAACAAACTTGATGGGCTGAATGGCCACCTCTGGTTTGTAAAATGTTCTTAAGGGCAATTCTAAGAGAAATTTAAGTAAAAATGAAGCAGTGCAAAGTAAAGAAATTACTTGAATTATATCATTGATATAATTTGATAAGAAAAAAAAATCATGATCAAATATTTTACCATTTTGTCCAGCCCTAGTCTGATATCAAACACAGTTGTCTTACATACTGGTTGTCCGTCATTAGACATTACAGCATTAATAAGATAAAAATAAGAATCTCTTCTTCAAAATGTTTAGGAAGCAATCTTTCTTTCCCATGCACCAGTCCCGGGTACATGTCTAGCCAGAAAATCACAATACTTGGTTGAGGATCTTTCCCACGCTGCAAGATGAGATGGGTATCCCATAGTTAAGCAGAGAACATTCAGCAATGACAGCTTTTGGCTGCAAAACAATATCATGCTAGGACACATTTTTAGCCGTGATTTTTTTTTTGTGCATTGCAAGGCCTGTATTTCTTCTCTGCTATCTGATCATACACCATCAAGCACCTGGAACGTCGCTCGAAGGAGCCCGGCATGTACCAATACCATGCTTCATAAGACATATGGCCCTCAGAACCTTTAACTCCCCATTCTTTACACACACTGGAAGCCACGAAGTGTCACCCGCAAAACTTTAACTTTCTTAACCTGCTCTTGTGGCCTGGACTTCCAAGTCCCGAATATATTCAGAAAAGACTATGGTCCAGTTGGTATGAATGGGCAGAGTGCTGAAGAAGCACAGTCCCCCTTTCTGATCCTGGATCAGCTGATGCAAAATATTTGTACCTACAAGAAAGGGTACCTTCTCATTGTAAGTCAAGTCACCATCAGCCTGTTCCACAAGCAGTTTGTGAGAAGTTCACTTCCACGTCAATGTACCCTAAGTACAGAATATTTGCCCAGCCACGCCTCTCAATGCGCAGTAAGTCATCGATAGAGATTATCTCTCGATTTGATAAGTGGTAGGAGTTGAGGATTGGGGGTGGGAGCATCACCAGCTGGCTAATTTTGTTGGACTTGGGAACTTTTGGACTTGCGAACCGACTCTCAGAACGGAATTGGTTCGTGTTTTTGGGACTCACTATGTGTGCACAGTATGTATATATGTATACTGTATATATAAATATAAATGTGTGTGTGTGTGTGTGTGTGTGTGTGTAAACACACATATTATCCCACTCAACAGCTTCCAGAACAAAAAACACCCAAACATCACCAGGATTCGCCACTCTCTGTGAGGTTTAGTTCAGGATCTCTGAAATGGGTTAATCTATACGTAATCCCTAGGGAACTTATAATTTGCAAATAATAGATAAAAAAGCTATAGGACAACTGATGGGCTGTGTTTTGGATCATGTCAATATTGCCGCTTAATCAGCCCATTTTTTTGTTATTGCCCTCATTTTTTTGTACCATATATTATTTCATATGAATCTTCTGGATGTACGTGTAACTCAGTGGTTTAGGGGATCTGCAGCGGCCTCTGAAAGATCGTGGAGTCAAATCCTCTAGCTGAGAGATTAATCCTGTCACTGTTGGGCCCATGAGGGTCCTAAGCCACAGCTGCTAAAGGAGTACAGAATATTGGCTAACGCTACGCTCTGACATCAAAACTTCCTCTCTTTTGTGCATGTACTGGAACCAGAATATGAGAAGAGGAGTTACACAAAATCTTCCCCATGGGAGCGAACCAAGTACTTCCAACATTTTGTCCTAATGATGCAAGTGACCCTAAAGGGAATTATCTTCCCAATGAAGAACACACCAGGTTCTACATTTGAATTTCTACCTTTTTTCATCTTCCATGTATGAAAGAGCCAAAATTATATCTTCAGATCGGTAAGTCAATATTAGAAACCTCTCCTCCCTCCTCCACACTTGCACTAAACACTGTTTCTATGGGATGTCTGTGTACAGTATTCAAGACATTGACTAATTCTTATTATACTTTGAAAGTCGATATATTTATAACTAATAATTTAGCTGTTTCAGTGAGGATAAGGGGACCCCACAGGAGTGTATTTATCATGTTTTGCTAGACTCCTGGCTTGTTTCTGAGACTTGTGACCATGTGACCCATAAGATGATGCGGTTCTCTGGAAATGGGGGGGACAGCCTTCACGCTGGGAAAGTAAGCTAGAAGATTCCATAATGCTGAATCATTTCTCCTCACTTGATCCTTACTCTCACTGAAAGCTTAAATAAAAGTGTCTGTTACCCAGCAGGACTGGACCTGAATCTCCATCCTTAACCCTTCACAGCTGTATTTTGTTAGATTTCTTGTCCCTCCAAAACAGTAACTGTTTATTTTAAGAATTAAGGGTGCATCCTTTTCCAAAACCTCCCTTATACCTTGGATACAGCACACATTTGTGGAACTTACAATGCTCTGTCCATCCAGTTTTGTCTCTTTGTCTTTTGGTGCAGAGATTCCAGAATTTAGAGACATGAGTACACGTAAAACACGTGTTTTTGGACTGCAAGGGGAAAACAGAATATGCAGACAATACCTGGAGAAACATTAATTGACAATTTTTTTATTGCTCATTTAAGAATATGATGTTACATATTTTTTCAGGGAATGTATTTGGTCACATTATTTATTTTCCTAGGACAATGCTGAATTAGCACGCTGAAGAATGGATGGATGGATGGATGTGAGGCTCTACTAATAGTTGCTTGAAAAGCATTTGCCAGGGCTAAACTGTAATCCCAGTCACAATTTTTGGCAAAAGTAGTAAATGCAAAAATATCTAAAGTAATAATGATAAAACTAATAGTTATAGTATAAGGGTTATGGCGAGAAGGGGGACTAAGCACCAAGTCTAGCTTAAAATCTCTATGAACATCACTAAACCCTAATTGCTTAGTTCTGCTTGTAACCTGACAGTCCATTACAGTTCAGGAATGTCAGTAAGTTCAGGAATGGCATTGCTTCCTGTTTCCAGTAGAAAAGTGCAGGGGGTATGATGGCCACTGTGTCATAGAGCTTCCAAAGGCATGAGCTGGATCATGGCAGGCAGTGGAAGACGAGATGCTCTGTAGGCTTATGGGTAAGTTTGGAGGTGAGAGTGTATACAGATGCATGAAATTGATAACCACCATGTGTGCAGGCTGGTGTGGATATTCAACACAGCCGACTAAGAATTTAGTAAAAGCACACGCAACTCATTACCTGTGAAGTCCTTTAAACGCTCCCTAAGTTAATGGACTGCATTTATATAGCACTTTTTTCCAAAGCACTTTACAATGTGCCTCACATTCACCCATTCATACTCACACATTGGCGGCAGAGGCTACCATGCGAGGCACCAACCTGCACACCAGGAGCAATTTGGGGTTCAGTGTCTTGCTCAAGGACACTTTGATAGGATCAGGAAGAGTCAGGGCTTGAACCGGCAACCCTCCGGTTACCAAACGGTCACACTACCTCCTGCGCCACCATCTTCCCTTGTTCAACAGTTCTCTGTGACGTATTGTGAATTTGTCTCCATACCACATTCTATAGCAATTTCTCTTACCTGTCTTATTTACAATTACCGATCCTGTGCCTGATTTCTTGACCTTGTTTTTGGATCACGATTCTGGTGGTTTTCTGTCCCGGTACTTTTCCTAACACTTTGCGTGGGCCTACAGATGATCCTTCATGATAACTGCAGCTGGCCATGTCAGAATGGGAGTACACTGCAGGACCGCTTTAGGTGAAGTTTAATATTCCACAACCGTTGAGCTGGGTAGCCGGAAAAGGTACCACGGAGTGAAGCCTGCTGGAGCAATTACAGGAACAAGGGGAGGAAGATTCTAACTCTGCTGTTGGAATTTGAGGGCTCTATCTGCTTGTGTCTTATTGGATTTTAAGCGAGGCCAAAAAAATAACTGGATTCTGTTTTGTAACAGGCTTGAGAGTCAGCCAGGTTTAATGGAAATCCGTCAGGCATGAGCCGTAGCTTGGTTCAATAGAGGTTACAACGTAAGTACTTCCCATAATCAGCAAATTCCAGCAAAGATTTTCTTTTTGAATCTGCATACCGTCACAGTCAAAAGTTTAAATACACTTACAGGAAACAAGGTTTTATTCGCGATAAACATGCACATGTTTCTGCAGGAAGTTAGCTGGCACACAGTTCCCTGCAGCAATTTCCAGAGATGTTGGGTGCTTCTGGGTTACTTTGCTTTGATCCTTCTCATGATTTTCTCCTGTTCAGGTTCTATAAGTTTGAAGTCTGGAGACTGAGCAGGACATTGCTGTGAATTGTTCTTCTCAGTGAAATGTTATGCTTTCGATGTGTGCTGGTTGCGACAGTCAGGCTGGTTTTAATTAGCATGGATCACCAACCATGACAGTACCTCCTTTTTTGGTACCCAAACTTGCATAACTCATGTAATCTCCTTCTTACTCATCTGTAGTGGTTTCTTTGCATTGATTCATACAATGAGGCCATGCCATCTCCTCTATCCAGGTGGTGTTGAAATCTCTGTTTCTAGTAGTATTTAGCTCCGCTTGTGCTTCTGGACTTGTCTAGAACTCCCCGTCCAGAACTCCCTAACTCCTCGCCTTCATGGACTTGCCACTCATATTTAATTATTCCATAAGTCTGACATTACCGAGTTGAGCGATGGGTCATGCATCCCGGGTTCTTCAGATTGTTTAAGAATCTTAGCCATGGTAATTGAAGACACTTGCAGAGGTCTTTGTCCTAAATTGACTTGCATTTCAAAACTGAATTTTTCTCTTATTAACTTGGCATATTTTGCATCATCTCGTTACTTGTGTGACTTAAGTGCTTCCTAGAGGCTAGTCAAAGCCCCAATCCAAAGACTCTCTGATTACGCCAGCCCCATTTAGGGGAAGTCACTGTAACAATGTCAGGCAATGGAGGTGACCACACACCAATGATGGATATAAGCAAGCACACAAAGATAACAGCAGATGCGTCAATTGGCAGTCAGAAGTAGGGCTGGCTGATATCACGTCAATATTATATCAAGCATGCGCAATAATCACCAGGGCTTCAGATCAGGGTGAAACATTTCGCCGAACACCAGCTTTTCTGTACTATACGGACACTTATTTACACCCACAATTTGTTAAGATTAGGAGTACGCCTAAAATGTTGATGAGATGCGTTCTGTGACACCCAAAAGTTAGTAATCTGTATGAACTTGGTGTATATTTACGTTTATTAAATTTCATTAGCGGAGCACACCACGTGTTCTGGTAAACTATGGTTTGGTATACTCCAGTCTGATATGCACTGTTGCAGAGCACACAATATACTGTAATACTGTTTTGGTATACTATGGTTTGGTATGCTTCAGCCTGATATGCACTGTAGCGGAGCACACCGCATACTGTAATATTGTTTTGGTATACTATGGTTTGGTATACTTTAGTCTGATATGCACTGTAGCAGAGTACACCACATAATACTGTTTTGGTATACTATGGTTTGGTATACTTCAGTGTGATAAGCACTGTAGCGCAGCTACATACTGTGCTCTTATGTTGCGTATATTGTCTGATCCTGTTTATCCTGTTGCAGTCAATCAGTTTTCATCAAGACAAAGCTATACAAAATGTAACCAAGCTCACCCCTGCTGGGGCCACAAGAAGCTGGACCATGGACTGGATTGACTATGGACTAGCCTGGGCAGTAAGCAAAACACAGTGTAAGGGCCCCTAAGAATGCCATGCTGCAAACCCTTAGACTTACTAGGCTGCTTTGAGTATTGACGAGATGCCTAACAATGACAATATAAGTGGAATGCAGGCTATTATAATAAAGAATCTGGTCACTGGTGATACACACAAATCCAAAATTAAATCAAATAAGTCATATAAATCCAAAGTGGAAAAAGAGGTTAATTATCCCTTTTACAATCTTAATAGTCCTGCCAAATACTGATGCTTTCATAACAGAATGCATATGCCAAGCATAAATAGTTTCTACTGGCATCTGCAAACCAAACAGGTTTATTTACCTGGTCTGGGAGGAAGCCAGACTGAGTCAGCAGGCTGTGCAAGCAACAGCATTAAATCTAGCAAAAGATGAATAAAATCGAAACCATAATTTGCAAGATAAAATACCAGGATTAGCGCAAACCTCTAAAGAGGATTTTCCTGCCGTAATGACCAGTTCAATTTTAGTCTTTGCAATGACCCCCTTCAGTTTTAGCTGGTGCACAAACAGCTGTTAACAAAAGATGAACAGTTATGTTCAGGAATAACAAACATTTACCTATGCAACCTATATTCATATTAATTATGGACTCTTAATTGTTATGAGTAATTGATCAAATACGAGAAAAATGTGTTTTTTTAACCCAGAGAGTATGTAACAAACAAACAAACTTGAGCAGTGTTTTTAGTGCTTCGGATTATAGCTTGGGATTCACCCTTAAGATCAAATGCCAATTTTTTGGATACAGTTCATTTATGATCCCTATACTAAAATCACAACACAGAAAACTAATCATATTAGTTAGTTGATAGCTAGTGAATTTGGCCCCTTCCTGGTCAGTATATGTATTTCTGACAGGACCATTAAATCAGAGTCAGTCCCAGAATTGGGGCAAGTACAGACTGTCATATGACTGCCTCATTGTCTCATGGTGCGTCGGTTTTGGGGAATTCAGCAGCACAGTATGTTCAAATTTGCTATTGAATCATAAATAACAGAGGTAATGCTTCCACTCCACAAAATCCTTTTATGTTATTTGGGATCACTTAAGAATTGCGTAATTGGAGTAGGTGCTATGCGAGAAGATTAAATAAAATAGCACCAGAACGTGGAAAAGGTGGATACTGCTACAGAAAGGTGACTAGTGTCTGGACGCAAAACGACTACTTTTCTTGTGTATGAACAAGAAAAAGTGAAAAGAGCGTTTGAGAGTCTGCATCCCTAAAACTCAACATCAGTGTCGCTCAATTCCTTAAACAAAAACCTGAATTCCTGTTTTCAGGATAGCAGTTTCCAATGCATCAGATTAAAATAACAGTTGCTCTTGTAATAATATTATATTAAAATTAGTATGTTCTACTGTACATGATAAAATATTTTGCATGGAATTCACTGAACTAGTGACTCTAAATTGCCCCTAGTGTGTGATCTCGTGTGTAAATGTGTGTTTTTCAGTGGGCTGGAGCCTTTCCCGTATACCCTGCTTGGGGACACTGTAATTGATTAGCAGTTGGAAGGAAGATGGATGGAATAAAGCAGTCGAAAGGCAAAGACGACAAAACACAGGCCGCACGCCAGAAGGTCGCAGGCTGAGGGTGAGAAAGCAGCAAATCTATAAACATCTCCACCTTAGCTAAACAGTACTCACTCCCCCCACCAAAAAGACTTCCCACAGAAATCACTAGAAAACACTACTGCCAATGACACTGGCAGGAAGCCAGAGAGCCTGTATTGGCTTGCTCACAGGGGTGTCGGCTCCGTGCTGGCAACAACCAATAGCAGCGTGTGGTGTTACAGCATGCCCACATGTGGTGGGACCGACAGCCGGGGGGGGCCGCCCCCGCCGGCGGGCCGGGGGGGCGCCCCC
>JAODKC010000045.1:7366479-7393698 GCA_026777985.1 Mormyrops attenuatus
GGGTTTTGGCGAAATAAACGCCCACTACCCGCAAACACGTTGGTTTAAAGCTTGGGTACCCCCTTGGCAAAATTTCTTTTCCCCCCCCCCCCCCCCCCCCCCTTCCAACACTTTCTCAAAAGCCTAACAACATGATCACCTTAGTCTCCTGTCCCATTTAATCAGTTTGCTGTCGTTTTCACAGATAAGATCACTGTTGATATTGCCGGTGTTGAATGTGCATAGTAATTGTATGAATAATCACTAATAAAATGGCATAATATTCATCTTCTTTGAAGGACCATGTGTTTCTGTTTTCTGTTAGCTGAGTGAACATGTGTATAGATGTACTAATGTAAGTATATGATCACATGTATGCACATACTACTGTGGTGTTGTGTTACATCATGCATATCATAACTGCTTTGTTGTGCACCATCAGGATATGTTGTACTATTGTTTTTAACTATACAATTCATAGACACATAGTAGAGTTATTATTACTGAACATTAGAGTTTTTGTACTGTCGATTATGGTGCAGCTCTACATAATACATGTATCTTTGTTGTAACACATAAAATGTTTTATAATAAGACAGAATTTATCAGTCACAGAAAGAATGCTAAATATAAAGTTTGGTGATGTTGTATTGCATAGAGCACTGCAAAATATTTACCCTATAATAGGATATTAATATTTTTAGTATCTAAAGTGATTGTGTTCATTACAAGACTTATGCTTCTTATAATTCTTTTTGATATGCATTTTTCTAACGGTAATGTCATGCAGTTATGTACATTATCCTTGTTTTTTAACTTAATTTGAATTAATTACCCTCCTGTTCTCATTCAGAAGTGTGGATTTGTTAGGTGTTTCAGTTCTTCCACATCCATTCGTAAGAGATGACAGCTTTGTGATGTTAAGCAGAAGTTCTGCATAATGGTCTATACTTGGTTGGTTTGATTGACAGTGCTTTTTCTTCACCTTTAGGGACAAGGATCTGTGACTTTGTCAGTTTTTGGAGTATCTCCAGTGGCATCTCCATTCATTGGTAATAAAACTATGATTTACAAGCGGATGCCTTCGCGGTTAGGCAGGCTTAGCCCTGGGTACCCCTTAAGAGTGCAAACACTAATAAAAAGTATTATTAGCATCATCACTAAAAAGAAATATTGTTCATAAGCGTTTATATACACACCTCTCTTTCTTTTTCTCGCATCAGTTTTCTTATTTTTTAGTTTAATTTTGTATTTTTAAATAGTGGTTCCATTTTTTTTCTCTGCTACTATTAAGCTAAATTTGTTTCATTCCGAAGGTTGGTAAAAAAAATTCTATTTATAAGTAGAATGTTCCTTCTATAGTACTGATTTTTTTGTCCATAGGATTCTTAAGTATTCAGAGCTTTGACAGAAGTAAAATTCTGATAACATTATTATCAGATTGTCATTTAGAAGCCAAGAACATTAATATTCATTAATTTACTTATTTTTCTATACTTTGAAATGTAAAGTATTTTATTCTATTTTGGCATGTGTGTTACTTATTTCACACTTGCATACAATTACTGTCATTACTATTACTGCAATTTTAGTTCATAAATTTGCATTATTGGTGATATGAGGCCACAGGAAACCCTGATTCTGTTTGTATTGTCTGCTTGTCCTTTCAAAAATCTTTATACATTAATCAATTGGTTTGGAGTCTATAATAGTAATGAAATTTCACAGATTTTTTTTAATGAAATGAACTGAAACACTATCAGCAATTTAGAGTTCTGTATGTTTAAATCATGCAGTACACAACAGGTACAGTCGACCACCATTTTGCATATGAATTATACAAAAATGCAATATATTTTTTCTTCACCATCTTAAAAGGTTTGAAAGGCTTGTCATATAAATGTTGTTCTGTTATAGTCATGCGACCACAAAGCTTCCTAACAATTTACTAACACAGTTATGAAATACCACTGCTGTCACTTACACAGTGTCAAGCCAATGTATGCATGTTCATGATTTTGGATTCAATGTAAGCTACATTAAGTGACTATATAAGAATATAATATGTATATGGCTTAACCAAGCAGCTAAATCTGTATGCATCCCTTAAAATACAGAGGAAATGTTGACATTTAAACCACACTTTTATTTATGATTTATGGTAGCTCTGACATCTTTTTTGATATCTAGTAATGTTTTTCAGATATGATTGTAAGCACACGTATGTCTTAATGCAAGGTGATGCGTCATCTTGATTGGAAAGCCATTAATGTTGTCTTTATGTTGTTCAGTTTACTTCTCTGTATTAAACATCCCTTTGACCTTTCACTGCCCTGTCCAGCACCACTGCCTAATTAGCCTTTATTGTCAATGAACGCAGCTTTGCTTTTCATACCAGCGCTAGCTTTTGGTGAGTTGTTGTGTGTGTGCATGTGTGTGTGTGTGTGTGGGGGGGGGGGGGGGTCAAAACATGTTATTTTGACATTGTTGGTACAACCTTTTCGGTCTACGGGGACCACCTTTTGGTCCGGAAATATCTGTAATTGCTATCAAAAACTTAAACATGTCAAAAGTCTTGTATTTGGTTTTTTGTTCGGTTACTTATGCTTAAAGTTAGGGCTGGGCAGGGGTTAACGCTTTACATTAAGTGCACCTTCAAAATGCATTCATTATGCATTCATAGAACATTCAGTACACCTTCATAATGCATTCATAATGCATTCATAGAACATTCATAAGCAGCATGCAAGTATACCTTAACACCCTAATGTCCCTTAACAGCTTATAAACATTACATGATTATACAATTATAATGCTTGTTATTATTATATAATGTTTGTAATTAATGCATACAGCTGTTAAGGGTTGTTAGGATGTTAAGATATACATGCATGATGTTTATAAATGTTTTATGAATACTTAATGAATACATTATGAAGGTGTACTGAACGTTTCATGAATGCAATATAAAAGCATTATGAAGGTGCAGTTAAAATACATAATACTATACAATAAATTATTCTTGGTTAGAGACATATCCACCACACCACTAAACAACGATCAGTTAGATTAAAAAGAAGCTCGTGTAAAGCTTAATAACATGACTTAAAAAAAAATTGGTATGTATTTCATACACACAGAGGTTACAGCGCGGTTAATGTAAAGCGTTACCAAGTTGTCATTGTTGGGATTAGGGTTTTCCCATAGAAATGAATGGTAAAGATATGAATACAAACATACCCAAGACCAGGACTGTGGAAACCTTAGTGAAAGAGATCTGGGAAATCATCAGTATTCAATTCTTTATAAATATTACTCTAAATATACTTTTAATGGCTAAAGTGCTTGTAATATTATTAATTTTGTAGTTGAATTTTAACCATCCTGCATTTTAAAATCAATATATAGTGGAATATTGATATTTTTGTAGAAGCTTAATTTTTGACCCAGTGGGATCAGATACAGCTTTTATTGCAAGAGTCATATTTTAACATTTTAAATAATCCATGTATCCATCCATAACTGCTTATCTAGTACTATTTATTTAGTACAAGAGCAAGGATCATTTAATGCTGATGTTATTCAGTAACATTATTTCTTAATATATGTTATGCAATCATGAAAGGGACCATGCCCAAGATAAGTGGTTATAGGATGGATGGACAGATGGATGGATGGATGGGTGGGTGGATGGATAGATGGATATATACAGTACATATTTTCCTTGAATTTTTAGCCATGACCTGTGACTACTAAGTGTTTAAATGCATTTAAATTTTTATATTTAAAAATATTTATTACCGTACTGGGAAAGGGCTGCAAAAAATTGCCATTTTTTAAAGAAGTGGAACAAGTGAAACGCATATGGTTTGATGGTAGTCACTGGTGCATGACTTCGTTATCACATTATACAGCAAAAGCATGTATTTGTAAAATGTTATATACATAACAGTAACAGTTCCACGTAGTATGGAAAATTTATTTATGTTGTATGGGAATAAACGTAGAGCACGTTCACCTTTCCCATTTTGGCCATTTAAATGCGCATGCACAATACGATAAGAATTGAATGTAGGGGAGATCGTACGATTTCATTAATAGAATCAGTAATGGTCCTTGTCTCTGGTTTCTTATGCCAATTTGGAGGAGACAGGCATTCTGTAAGATAACTTCCCGGGGTGGAGAGCGAGCGTGCAAGCGCACGCTGAGGATAACATCACCAAGGTAACCAGTCTCGACCAGTCTGCCTCTGTGCTGTCCTCACTAGTACCTGGGGTGAATCTCTGCCACATTTTTTACCAGCAGGCGACAAAGTAAGTTATCGTTCAGTCTGTATATATACATGCAACGTTGTTTAAATACAGTGGGCGTAGAGGTTTCGCGTGCGCGATTAATTTAACGCCAAGCCCGATCAAACGTCATATACATCAATGTGCATGAGGTGGAGAGAAATGCATGGGGTGGTCAGGTATATTTTGCACGTATCTGCTGCCTTACTTGTCGCCCATACATAGTTAACATGGACTTAAACGCTTCGAAAGAGATACGAGGAACTACATTTATGTTAAAATAATACCGTTAGATAATCGGGAGTGTCGTATAACCTATACGTAGGCTATTATTGGGGCAATTCGTTATGCGGCAGTAAATCTGGCTTGGTGTTGGTCTAAAATGGAATTTTATTGACATCGCAGCTTTTCTGTAGTAAAAGCTATCGGGATAAGCATTGCTTTTGAGAAATCGGTGAAGTAGTGGCACCCGCCCATGCGGATCTTCAGTGTAAGACAAAGAGCATGCTGCCGGTCTTTGTGCACAGAAAGGAGCGTTCAGATCCCGAGGAGATGTTAGGCGACCTTTCACAGCGCGCACTCGTCCCACGCTTAGCTTTTCGTACTAGCTCATTTACTTTATTTCCTCAGATCTTCACTTTGTTGATGTAACACTGCAACAAAAAAAGAAATGCACCTATCTTGGTGACTGTTACGTGATCTTTGATATATAAATATGAATGCTTAAGTTATTCTGATTGAAAGGAATATGGACAATTGAATCCAAGGCGATATCTGTATAATAGGCTGGTAATTTGATAACGCAGTATTTATCATATAATTCAACACATGCAGGATTATCATCCGTAGCATGCTTGTGGAATTTAAATATACGTTAGCAATTGTACATTAAAGCATTATGTGTCAAATTGATACTGTACATTGAAATAAATTTCATATTTACAAGTATTTAAAAAATCAGGGACTGCCGTGTAAAGTACATTTTACTGATGCCTGATATGGCATCAGAATATCACTTAAATTACGAAAGAAATAATATAACTAATGGAAAACAGAAGCAGGCCACACTTCCATATCAGACACTAAGGAGATCTGATTGTAAGCCGTAATTGAAAGATGTAGTCTTGGTCCTCATAGTGCATGGAGAATGCCCAGGATATGACCGTCAATCTGTCTCCTCAGAGTCGGCTGTCCAAGAGTTGTAGATGGCTGCACCCGGTTTGTTTCAATATTGCCAATTTGAAGTGACTAATTGTACCCACACCTCGCTCCCAAAGCGTACAAGTGGGGGATGGCGATTGGATGCAGAGTGTCTTCAGATCTTTCGGCCAAAGGGATCAGCTAATTACTTAAGCGGTCGCAATAACAGGATATTATTGAACTAATGAGACTAAAATGACTGAATTCCAACCCAAATCTTTAAGCATGACGACCTGAACACCTTATATGTCCATCGAACAGAAACTCACTGAAGTCTCATGCTGGTAAATTAAATGCAGCCTCGTTGTGTGCTGGTGGGTCTATGGAAAAAAAGACATCTGCTTGCAGGAACACATTAATGTTTTTGCAGTACTAGGAAAGAATTTTGGATTCTATTTAAGGTCATATTGGAACTTGAACGTTGTTCATCCAAGCACTGTTGATAAACCTTTGAACAAGTGATTTCCATCGAATTTCTCCAGAAAGATTGCCAGTTTTTTTTAAAGAGGTTAACAACTGTAAGTTGATTTAGATTAAAAAAAATACATTAAGTCACTCTTTTAAATATCATAGGATATAAGCAAAGTGAAACAGACAACTGCAGACCTCAGAAAAATTTGACAGTAATTTTGTCTGTCTCTTTCTGGTAATATTACCTAAATAAGAACCAGATCTAATTTATGTAGAACATTTTGAGTGTCATGTTGAAGGACGATGGCAAAGTAAAATGGCTTTTATTTATGCTGCTGTCAAGCAGGTAAACCAAGAAAAGTGGCTGTTTTTTGTCTTTCCTTAAGCGAGAGTGATGTCTGATATGTTAGTTATGCTGCATGACAAACTGAGAGAAAGCTTGCATTAGAAAAAAAATCTGTCTTCCAAATGCTTGTCCTGTTCAGGATTACTAATATTAATAATCCTAGATAGATTTTACTGATGGAGAAAATGTAAAGATACCTTGTTCTTTTGGTTCATTTCTTTGGTTCAACAAATATTTAGATTATAATGACAAACATCTTTTCAAAGTCATGCTGAAAATAATTCACATTTTTTTGACTATGATGACACTGGTAAGTTGATCTATCGTAAACATTTTTAGGCAAAGGTCAATGATTTTATTGAGTGTTATAGAGAGTGCCCTTAAAATCGATGAAATTATAATTATTGAACGATCAAAAGTGGCTGCTTAACATTTTAGTTTCATACAGAGAAGAACTGACTCCAGAAAATGCTTTGCTTGCAGTCAATAATGAGGTACGCATCTAAATTATACACATCCCTGCAGTCTGTACTTTGTAGATCTACCTTCTGTTTTGATTAAAACAGGAAATGGCTTCCTGTAGAGCTTTAACAGTTTGCGCGTATTCCTTGCGAATTATAGAGTGCTCCATTGGGATTTTATACAGCTCCAGTATATCTCTTGTTTTTCCTTTGGTTTCTTAAGTACCAACCATAAGTGCTCAACTGGATTGAGGTCTGGAGATCTCAACAGCCAGGATTTTTTGTTTGCTTAACCACTTATTTGTAGTTCTTCAAGTTTCGCCACAATGTCTCAAGTAATTTCAAATACATTTTTGCTTAAATCCGAAGGAGGGCATCGTTATCAGAAGATACAGTTCAAATGAAAAACAAAATCACATCTTAAATTTCGCAGTGGACGTGATTTTTTAAGTTTGTTTACAACGTTCAGTTTCACCTGACTGCGGAACACTATCTTAAATGTCGTGGAAGTATAGTTTGATGAAGTCATGCCACAAGTTTTAACACTGGACCTTTAGAAAGTGCTCCTGCCTCATAATTCTCACTCGGGCAATGGATTAATAACTTTAATGAGTCTATTTTTTCATTCTAATGAATCTACTTTGTCATAGAAGCTCAGGCTTTCAACATAGGTGGTGTGCATGCCCCATTTTTTTTGTTTGTTTGTTGTTGTTTGTTTTTTTTAATGTTTTCATGCATCCAATACAAGACAAAGGCCTTTCGTTTACAGGCCTACGTCACTCAGACTTCATTGACCCTTGTCACGATGGAGGATGTTAGCAGTTGACTTACTAGCTACTTTGTAAACAGCACATTGGTCTGCGGTATAAGACATGTTACTGCACTTTGCTCAGCTGTTTGCCTTATAGTTCATGTTAATTTTATAATATCAGAAAAAAATGCATTTATTTCAGGTTTATCATGTTTCATAGTTATATCTGAATCACAATTATATCTGTTAGCCATTTGAATGGAGACAACATTAAAGAAATGTTGATATTTACGTACTGTTCTGGTAAGATACAGACCTGTGGGGTTAGGCAAACCGGTCGCCAGGAGGTCTGTTAGTGAACCATTAGAATTACTTAGTTTGTCCATCCATTTTCTATAATCACTGATCCAGTACAGCTTCACAGACAGCCTGGAGCCAGTTCCTAATAAACTATTACTTTAACTATATTTACTATACTTTCTTTCTTTCTTTACTATACTGTTCACTATAATCTTATTTAGAAACAAATATATAACTCTGTAGCATGGTCAAAAAAGTGTGTGACCGAGAGCCGGCGATATTGCAATGGCGGTGTAATTGTGTCATGGGAGCGTGTCTCATTCTCAGTGTGTGAAAGCAGACGTCCATGTTTCCCCTTTATCAAAAGAAGCAAAACTCATAGGCAACACTGATAAATAAATGTTTTATTAGAACATTAACTAAATGCACATAAGTAAATGTTTCTCCTGTATTATAACATTAGTTAAAATGCACATGTCCAAACCCTTTTCCAGCTGCAGAGAACGTTTAATTTGTGGAACAATAAATATGCATTTTCTCCGCAAACACGCTTATATTTCTTTGCATCGGTGTAGAATAGACATAAATGCATGATTTGTGCTTTAGCATGTCGTTTATTTTAAAGTTATTTTTTAAATAGTTACTAGTTAAAACTTGTAAAAGCATGTTCCTTAAAAATACTGTACGTTTATGTAAATTTATGCAGATGTAGGGACTACAAAACCGGTATTTAAAATCTGTTTCTGTAGAGTTGACATCAGGTAGGCATAACACTAGCACCAAATCCAATTCCCTTCTCATATATATGTCACTATATCGACAGTAATACAATTACTCTAACAGTGAGTTGTATACTGAATGTTACATTAATTACTAAGTTGTCCTGTAAATACTTTATATTAAAGTATGCATATATTTTGTCTAGAAACATGTAAAACTTAAGTAAAATATAGTGTTTTTTCTAGTTTGTCTTAATTCTATATATATATTTTACAGAATATGAAGCATGAAGAAGGATTTTTGTGTTATATCTGTGTGTACAGTGTTATGTTCAGATTTCATGCCTTTATTTCAGTCTTTTAAGAAATTCTGTGGTAACAAATACATTCTCTACGCATTTTAAGGAACAGAGCTTAAGTTGTTTTCATCCTGCACTACGTGTAGAGCCTTAAGTATTGTTTTTCTTGCATTGAATCGGTTGCAAAAGCCATCTTTCCATACAGAACTACTCTGTATGTGGTCCAGTGGTGTAATGAGCAACTTAAGATGTTTGATATTGTGTGAAGACCCTGCTTTCAAAGGTAAGAAGGTACAGGCAGATCTATAATCATACAGCATTTATTTTCACAAATATGAAGCTGGCCAGCCTCAGTATTTCTCACAAGCACTGATACCTAATGCATATTATTGTGCCTCGAGACACTTACAGAAAGCTTACTTATAAAGTGTTTTATCTCTGCATAGTAAGGCTGAGGATAAAATTTTTACTGCTTGTTTTGCCATGTCATTGATTATCCCCAAGTCCCTTTGATGGTATTCTGAATGCATGTCATAATCTTAATTTACAGTGTACAGTAAGGTTTTTCATTTTTAAATGCTCAATAAAGGAAGTGGCTTTATTTTATAAAATAAAGTGCTTTTTTTGTGGTGGTCCTATGGCATATCCATTATTCTGTTTGCACGATTAATCTAAAATCATTATTGGTGCAATACTGTACTTTAAAGACTTTTAATATCAATATTTAATCATCAATTATGAGAATAATACAGATTTTAGACAGAGACAGAAGTCTTAGTAATCTCATGTCAAAATGTCTTATGGTACCCTGTGAACTGAAGCTACTGAGATCTATTTTTTGCATCCTTCTGCGGCTAACAGAGCCCTTAGAAATGACTCACTCAATATGAGAACTGTGTCTGCATGCTGTACATCTATGCTTCTGTTATAAGGATCATAATTACCCAGTAGACATGGAAGTCCACAACCGACAAATAAAATGCAGTTGTGATTTTGATTGGGTATGGCCAAAATGCTCATTGGGTAATTTATGATTTATGTTGCCATTAAGAAAAATGAAACAAAAATAGGTGAGTGAGAATGAGTAATACATATTTTTATATCTTATCTTTTTTGTATACAAAAGAATAATATGAGATATATGCAACAATTTTTTATATAGTCAGCAAAAAAGTGTTATATTGTACAACCAACACCAGAATTTATGTCACACCACCCCCTGGGTACTATTTGCAAATCCCCCCACACATAATGTACACCTTTTCCCAAGGATACACATTAATTTCCATTGTGTGGTTTTGTCTCTATTTTTGAATGTCAGATAATCAAACGGACATAAATTCATGTATATGTTTGGATAAGTGGGAAACGTGTTTTCTTAGCCTTGTTGCTTTTTACCGGGACAGATTATGATGTTTGCAACAATTATAAAACCAGTTTTTTTCTTTTTGCTCAACATATGTGTGTGAATTATAAAATCCTATAATCATTTTTTGCACATTAACTTTAAACATCTTACTGGAAAATTGAACGTATAGTGTATGTCCATTTTATAACAATTGACAGATATTAAGAGAAAAGAAGCAAACTTCAGATGGCAGAAATATTGTTGGTCTTAGAGGATGGATGTCAGATTGTTTCTTTGTATTTAGGAATTTTCATTGGGAGAAAAAATCTACTTACTATCTACTTACACTGTACATATGCTATTCACAAGAAAATACCTGCAGTGAAGTTAACGCATCAGTGCATAGGGCCTGGTACTTTTTGTTACATCCAGCCTGACCCTGTCTCCTCCCTCATGTGGCCCTGATGAGCCAAGACTGTTGCTTGTTACCCCTCATTAGCCTTTGTATTTATGTACCTGTTTGTCTCATCAGCCCCAGTCCGATCACTGACGTCGCTCCTCCTGTCTGCCCGTGTCCTTCCCGCTACTCACCTTCTCATTTTGATTCCTTGCCGTCTCATTTGTTTCCCTGCGCCTTGGTCAAGTCCTTCGTCCCGCTTGACATGATGCTTTTCTTTGTAAATATGAGTGAAATCTAATGCAGAGCCTCTACTGTCATGCTACCATGCGTCCATGCAAATGAGTCACAGTGGATCTTAATGTTGTTAGTGTTCTGTGGTGATTAATCTTGTAATGCTATGAAAGGAGGTGGCCAAATCCCATGATGATACTGTGCACGCTCAGTCACGGCTTGGCAGGGCCTAGCGAAACATCTCTCCACATTCTGATGTGTTTGTTCACTGACTCTTACAATGTGGTCTCTGTAACCTTTACAATATGGTGACAAAATGGATGGATGGAAGCACGCTTGATAAATAAACAATACCCCATTTAAAATAAATAAATCCAATACAAATATAACAATTTTGTTGTGAACTAAAAATAACAGAATTATGAAGAAAAACCACACTTTGCCTGCAAATATAATATGCCCTAACACTGTTCAGTCTCAAATATTATGTAGGCCTAATGTAAATTCAGTAAGCCTTTCTTTAAAGTAATTAAGTTATGATGTGCCATATCTTTCGGAAGGCTTCCTACCTATTTGGCCCCAGAATAGGTTAAAGAGGCAATGTTAATTAATGCATGGACAAAGAGAGCTGTAGATCTCTGCTATTAGGTTACCATAGTGTTCACTAATGCGTGTTTTATAGAACTTGCTGTCTGGCCTATGTAGGTGAACCCATGGGAACACTTATTCACGAATGGCTAGTGTTTCTGTAATAATCCATTTAATTGTACATTTTTCCTGCCTGTCCGTGATCTAAAATTACACTTGTGTGAAAAATGAAACTGCGGTCCGTTGTGGTAAGTGTCCCGTGGAGTGTTTTTTAAGCAGTTTGTGTGTGTGTTTTTTTTTCTTTTTAAATTCTCCCCTACATTGTGAGAGTTGTGATTAGACCGGCAGTTCAGATGGTTCAGATCTTCCTTAAACACTAGGCATGGATGGTGCTTAAATGCTTAAAGATATATTGCAGCTTAGGGTATGTTTCAGTTATGAGTCAGTGAATTTTTGTTAATTCACAACCCACTAATGAGCAGGTTGCAAAGCATTTTTCCTGGTATGTGTTCCTCTGCATGCATTACAGGTATTTTCCCTGGTTTTACTTCCTAAATACTTTTCCTTCCTAAAGTTAGCCTTCCAGCCTAGAGAAGCTAAAGTGTATAATCTGTGTTATTATTGTTATCTATGAATATCATCAGTATGCCCCGCCCCCACAAAGTTCCTCCTGTCCACCTCAGTCTGAGTTTTTTTTTCTGTTATTGGAAAGGAAATCAAAGGCTGGCATCAGGAGTTCCCTGGAGCTGTCAAACCAGCCGCATACGACATACTGCCTCTTGTGCTGCTTTTCCACACAGACCTGACAGGCAGATATGGTGAAGCTGGGGAGCAATCTGGCTGAGAAGCTGGAGAAGGAGGTGTGCTTGGAAGACGGCTTTGATAACATCCCACTGATGACGCCCCTGGATGTGACTCAGCTTCAGCAGCCATTTCCCGACAAGGTAGTGGGACCTCCATTGTGAACTAATGTCTTTCCTCACTTCCCACAGACTGAGCACCGTGGGCAATGAAAGGAAGAGTATTCTACATATATGGCTCATTGTTACTCTTGGAAGTTTTACTTGCGCAAAAATGTTCTGAGGGCAGAAGGAAAAATGATTGGTTCAGAGAGATGACCAATCAGATTGCAGAGGAGATGGGTCCAAGTAACTGGGGGAGACGAAACCAAGACATATGATTGGTTGGTCCTCCCTCCTCTAGTTGCTTGGTCCCACCTCCTCTGCAATCTGATTGGTCATCTCTCTGAACCAATCATTTTTCCTTCTGCCCTCAGAACATTTTTTTGTGTAAGTAAAACTCCCAAGAGCAACAATGAGCCATATATATAGAATACTCTCCCTTTCATCCTATTTTTACATTTTGCCTGTATGAAAATATTTAACTGTCTGTATGGGCTGAAAGTTTTTGAAGGACCATCATATGTGCATTTTTCTTCACGTATTACCCCTACATTCTTGTGTCACCTTTGCCACCCTCTTACAGTAAATATAGTAGTGACTGTTCTCTTCCTCAGGTCATTGTGAAAACAACAACTGAGTACCAGCTGCAACAAAAGAAGAAAAAAAAGTTGCATGTTCCCAGCATCAAGAAACTGAATATAAACCTTTACAGCGAGGTGTCTGAGAAAGTGAAGGTGAACAGTGAAACTCTAATTTCTGGTATGTAGCATTATTTTCCGTGGTACATAGCTAGCTGTTGGTTTACATACAGTGTCTACTTGTTCCCCGCTCTCAGCTCACCGGACTTGTCCTCGTCACCATGGCGTTCCTTGCTTGTCTGCTTCTCTTGGTGATGTACAAGGCTTTGTGGTACGACCAGCTCAGCTGCCCAGAAGGATTTGTTTTCAAGGTAAGCCACCTCAAGAACACGGCAAACTTTATGTGACAGTGTGAAATGGCATAAACTCTGAAAAAACACACTATTTCATTCTAAACCATACGCCATGGGTACTTTTGGAATTTTTGAGTGACTCCAGCTAGGAGATCTCCCTTAAAATATACATTAATATGAAGTATTTGTCATGACTCATGTGCTTTGAGCTGGTGGTCATTACTTACACTCAGCTGAGGACCTTCAGTGTTTTCCTAACATTTTTAAGGTTGAAAGCAATAGGTAAAATGAATACTGTTTCAGTTTCTCGTACGCAAGGCAAGTTTATTTATATAGGACAATTCAACCGCAAGGCAATGCAAAGTTCTTTGAAAGGCAAAGGATACTTTTAAATAAAAAACATTAAAAACATATTAAAAGACAAAAAAAACATAATAGTAAACTAGTAGCAAATAGGTGCTGCGTAGCTAGGAAATATTTGAGTTCCAGGGCTTGAAGTACTATCTAGTATTCAGTCCCTACAGCTCATTTTCCCAGTACACTATAAGAAAAAAGTATCAATTTGTACATTTGAGGGTACAATTACTTGTCACTGAGGCTGTACCCTCAAGGGTCTGACAATTGTACCCTAGCTGTAGGTAAGTGTACCTTTTAAGGTACAGAAATAGCCTCTGAGGAACATTTTTGTAACACTGGGCATACGTTAATGTTGAATGTACCTTGGGGAACAAAACTGTACCAGGGCTGTACCCTTTTTTCTGACAGTGTGGGGAAGCAAGGATCAAGTGGTAAAAGTAAAATCTTATAAGAAACAGTTGGAGGATGCTGAAATGTGGTCTGATAGAGACATGAGATCTGATGACATCCTGATGGCATTATAATTCTGAATCAGTTTGTATTTTGGGTACAATATCTGGCAGCCAGATATGGGAAGGTAAGGATCAGGATGTTGTCTTATTAATGGCTGCCCAAAAGGAAATTACCGTGGTGTGCATGGGAGACGATTAGGGTTTGGACCACAAGCTTAGTAAGGATAGATACTAAGAATGGAATGAGAGAGGTTTTCATGCAATCCAGCTGTGTACAACTGACAAGAACAGTCTTTCATTATCAACCTAGATAGCAATGGTTATGGGAATGAGAATCAACAGGAGAGTCCAAACAGAAACCTCATTAGGTAGGGCTGTCAGGTCCATTTTTCTCAGGGTGATCAAGTCTTATTGAAAACAGCAGACAATTAAATTATACCTATAAATTATATCTTAAATCAGTGTGCTGCATCTTATTCACCACACCATGTTTCACTGTTGTGTTGTTGTTGTAGAGCAGCATCTCACATTGCTGTACAATGTGTTCATTTGTAGTTCGGCTGTATAAAAATTAATGATTATGCTCTTGGGTTAATGCCCTTTGTCTGTTATTTGATGTGCATATTACTTTCAGTATCCCGTAAATGGCTTTCAAGAAAAGCATCTGCCGGATAATTTAATGTAAATGTAAAGTGACAAAGAAATTAGTATCTGAGAAAATGGCTGCTGTGTGAATAGGGAATCAAACAGGTTATGATCAAATATCTATCTTTTATGTTTGTTTAAACATTACTCTGAACCCTCAGTGATTTAGGATGAGAGACTGATAAAGTGTTAGGATCTACAAAAATTTTTAAAAAACACTGCTCAAAGCCACATTTTTAATTTAACTGGGGAAAAAAATCAGCAGGTCAATTATAATCTCGTTTTATATTGTCATCCTGACTGAATTATTTCTCATAAATTTAATGACGTACATAAAAGGAAGGTAGTCTCATCTTTGAGTTTGTGTGATCTACTTTTTATCTGGAACTACAGATCTGACTGCATTTTTTTACCCCTGGGTAGGCAAAACGTTGTTTGTGGAACCCCCTCCCAATGGAATTCCAGAAATCAATGCATTTCTGTCACGCTAAGGGGCCCACAGCAGCCACAGACCCCCAGGCCGAGACTGCCTAAATTACCCGTGTCTAGGTCCAGCAAAGCCTCTCACTCATAGCTGATTTCATTTCAAATAGTTGTTCTAACCCTATTGATTTTTGGTAGAAACAAAACCACTGCATTTATAGTTTGTTTTCTGTTTAAACAAGATGATGCCTTTTCAGAGGTGGAAAGTTCATGTTCAGAAAGTATAAATCCAGACCAAGATTTTGTTTCAACCAACTAGATGAGTTTAAAGAGTTAGAGTACTCAGCTGGTTGGTTGAAACGAAACCTTGGTCTGGATGTTCACTTTCTGGTCCTGAACTTTCTATCTCTGTGCCTTTTGTGTTTAGCTATCCTAATAAAGCAGATCAGCTTTTAATGTGGCTTCTTTATGGGTGTAGCAGATCCCTTACTCTTTGCCTCCAACACAGCACAGTTAAAGCCAAAGTGCTGATTGGTCGCTTTTGGGCTCAACTTGTGTTGATCTTATAGATCTGACAAATGTTCTCTCATGGTCATTCCATATATAAGAGTGAAAATAAGTATGAAATACCATTCATTGTTTTGTCATTGGTATCTCTTTATGAAACACTTTCCATAAAATTACAGTTTTAAACCGTGGTCTTCAATATACAGCACTGTTTCCAAAACCAGTTCTTGGGGACCCACAGACAATTCACGTTTTTGCTACCGGGGACTGGGAGGGAGTAAAAACCTGTACTGTCTGTGGGTTCCCAAGGACCGGGCTGGGAAAACTGATCGATAGAGTAAGTCATAGATATATTTGTACCCTTATTTGTGTTTTCCATAAATGAGTGAATTGATTTCAACGTGTACATTATGTGTACATTAGCTTCACATGAAATCTGCATGCCATTTTCTCATTCAGATTTTTTAGAATATGTTTTAATACTCTAAATGTGAGAACTGAGGTCATGGCAGAATTTCTTACTGCATATATTAAACTGCTGAATAGGATAAGTGGTTTCAGAAATGGATGGATGGATGGATGGATGGATGAATGGATGAATATCAGTTTATCATTTGTAAAATGTAGTTCTTCCCATCTGCCAATGTTTGAGGTAGAAGGGTAACTGAATAACTGTAGTCAACTAGAAATATTTAGATCATTAAATCAGAATAGCTTCCCTTCCAGGCGGTATGCAGGCATATTAAGCTAGTATAATATTTTCTGAAGAATGAAACAAGGCTTTCTTCTGGTAGAACTATGCGCCTTGTGAAATCAGCGTGCCTTTAATTAGACTAGCTGTGACTAAACTGCCGTTAAAACCCTTCAGTGCTCTTGCTGCTGTCTTTGAAGTCAGGAGTACAGTGGCTGTTAGCGTATTCAGCAGTAATTGTTAGTAACATGAAAAAGAAATAGGCCACTCGTAATATTAAGTGTTGGCATCCCTGATATCGTTTCCTGTTTAAAGTAGCTGTGTCTTCCCTTTAACTTTTGCTCTGGGGATAAACAGCATTATCAAGCTAACTGTAAATTAGACTTCAGATAGTTTGACACATTGAGAGCGGGATAGGCATCATAGCTATCTGACAGAACCATGTCGCCTATTCATCTTCAATATTTTAATTCGTAGATGAAACAAGGCAATTTCATCCCTTACTTTGTCATCTCCATGGATAGGTGAAGGTCCCAGATGTGAAGTTTAAGTTAAACTGAAAACAGTACATGAGCAGAAATTTTTTAAACCACGTCTAGTCCATGTGCATCCCTAAGGTTGTCTTTTACACTGCACCCCTAAGGTTGTCTTATACACTGCATCCCTAAGGTTGTCTTATACACTGCATCCCTAAGGTTGTCTTTTACATTGTATTTGTAAGGTTGTCTTTTACACTGCATCCCTAAGGTTGTCTTTTATACTGCATCCCTAAGGTTATCTTTTACACTGCATCCCTAAGGGTGTCTTTTACACTGCATCCCTAAGGTTGTCTTTCAACAATTACTTTCAATCATTTCAACATGACGGCAGCTGGCATTATTCTACAGGGGATTCCAGGCCAAAGAAATGTACCAAACAAATGACCCCCGACAATGAAACACACAAAATATAGAAAAATCGAAATACTGGAACCCACCTTTATTAAAACATGGGATTTGGGATTTGCAAAGAGGTTATTAAATCTGACATATTCTGTCTTGCAAGATACTACAGAAATGGTGTTATGCACTATGCTCCGATAGAAATTCAATAAGATACACAGAAGAGACAATTACTGGATACTTGTTGTGGTTTCGCACAGGGTATGTGGCCAGCTTGCTTTTGCATTTTGCTTTTTTGCTGAAGCCCACATTGGTGCACGTAATAGCTTCTTAAAATAATATTAAACTAACCAAATATTACAAACTACAGCAAGTTCTATCAAGCAAAATTAGAGGTATGTTTTTAACAGTAACAATTAACTGTTGCTGTTACATAATAAAAGCATATGTTTAATATTTTTTTAATCATTTTGATTTTTGTAGAGTGCCTTTTGGGTTTCATTGTAAGGCTTAAAGTTATCGTCCCCGAATAATATAAAATGAAAGAAATCTTGATAGCTAGATTATTCAACGATGATCCAAAGCTCTATCCAAGTAAGCCACTAGATAATGAACATTTGAAATGCATATCCATCACACGCCTGCATGCAAGACTGTGGATAAATATTCACAATTTACGCATTTGTTGACAGATTATGAACTCAACCAGATCCAAACCAGATCCATGATACAAGTGTTAAGCACAGGTGCATGAAAATCAATTTAAAGTAGTAAATACTTTTTCTTTGTTTAAATGGTGGTCGGACTACTTGTTTCTTATGTATTTCCCCTTAGAGCACATTCAAAGTAAACAACACACATTATATAACAAGCATAATCCTGCTTGCCTGTTTCTTACAGTGCATTTTTCTGTGTCTGTTACATCCTAGTTCACTACTAGTTCACTTCCAGTCAGGAGCAGACAAGTTCGAAGGTCTCTTTGTGAATTGCATTGTGTCCTATATGCATACCCTCCCCAAAAAAACCTTTCCTCTCCCCAGCACAAGCATTGCACCCCCGCAGCCCTTGAGATGTACTACTCTGAACAGGAGACAGGCCCGCGAGGGGGCCTCTACACAGCCATCAGCCACTTGAACCAAGCCAAGAAGACCATCCCTGAGATGCCGTCGCCATGGCTACCCGTCATCAACGCTCTGAAGGAGGCAGAGAAAGCGAAAGAGGAGTCCAGCCATTCCCAGCAATAGGCTGTTTGTGAGCTGCCTGGAGAGCAGTATAATTTCAGCAACACTCATATGGGAGACCATCCGAATCTACTGTAGTGTTAACATTTTTCGAGTAAGAGAGAGCAACACGCACACTAAATAACCAAGCTAGTTTAGAGCGTGCCTGACTGAAGCTTCTACCCACATTTAGAAATAATATGTATACAGCTCTTTTGTGAATTTTACTGGAAGTACGCTTGTGGTGTGGTGTGTATGTGCGTATGAGTGACATGTGAACCTTTGGGAGATAATGACGAAAGTTCAATTTCCAGCGATTAAAATTTTAGTGCTAATTTTCATCATGGTTTGGTAGGGAAAAATAGACATTTTCAAGACTTCAAATGTTACTCATTTTGCCTTAATCTTACTCATGTTTGACATGCTTCATGCTACTTAGGCTAGGTTTACACTGCCAGTTTTAATGTGGCTCAGTTGCGATTTTTTTGGCATAACCTATACAGATCGGATTTTTCCCCCCGAGTGTAAACAGCAAAAAAACACATGGGGTCCAATCTTTTGAATTCCCATTTAGACCACATGCATATGTGGAACCTGTGTGAAAATCCTCAGACTGGGGTTTTATGCTTTCAAGTGATTTTTCCTGTCATTCTCTGTGCTGCACATGTTTACATAAACTTCAAGAGCAAATGAGAAACGTATACTTATGTGGTGACATCACCATGACAAGTACAGGGAGTGCATATTCTAGAGCGTCCAAAATAATGACGAGGAAGTTAATTGCAAAATATCTTTTTGGCATATAAGAGTCAATGTTTTTATTTTTCAAAAGTAAATATCAGAGGATCCAGCCATAATTCTTGTAATGATTAATATAGATTTTGACAGAGCTGTTGCTGAGAAATGTGAATTTTCATTTTATTTACTGCACATTTCAGGATTCAGGTGGGAGATCTCAAATGATTCAGTTCAGCATACTGGCAATCCTGGTTACCTGGAAAAGTTAGTTAAATGTTTTCTAAGTGTTAACATCGCGACAATACTGAAGCCTGTAGGTTGTACAATGTGACATCACATTTAGATTGTTTTAAATAGGTTTTTTCCTAATGAGGAACCAGATGTGCAATAACGTGAAAACTAGAATGAAAGATCACACTGAATAGTAAACCGGAGTTTTTCTACCTGCAAAAAATGCATAAAGTCAGATTGATCAATGAACAACTGTGGTGACGGTTTGAACAAAGATTAAATTGGAAAAATATGACGAATAGGGGTCATTAGTAAATATTGAACATGTAAGGAGGGAAGACGTCATAGGAAGTACTTGTTAGATTTTTCCAAGTTAAAAATAAATCCATGTATATCCACAAAAAGCTGCAATATCTTACTAATCTACGTAACATTATTAATAATAGGTTCATTATACACTAGCTAAGTTCTTTCTTACAGTTAAATATGCCCACTGTGTCACCACTGTATTCTTTATATTGAATGTCTGCTTAAGAATTAGCTAAGTAGTCTGTACATCGCTGTCCGTTATTTTATTAATCAAGTAAATGTTTTCTACCTATTCTACCTTTCTGTTCTATACCTAAGTATGAGTGTGGCACTTACCAAGCTTGATTAAAACAGGCTACTTGAAATTTGTTATCCTGTAAGGTATTTGGTATGTACATTTTTGCACATTAAAAAATTTAAGCATTTTGGTTTGTGCTAAAGATGCCATAATTTAAAGTAGTTTCATGACAATCATTTGAACTTACTTTTAAAAGCTTTTTTTCTGTTATATATCTTGCTGTTTGTTTGGCCAGAATGAAACAGTGGCTAGAATGGAATCGTATTTGTTCACCTGTGGTGCGTATATAGCAGATCTGAAGTACTGAGAGCATTATGTAGATATTCCAAGTTTTATTTTTATTTTTATGCTGGTTGAACAGAAGCCACGTTTTTGCTAAATGCAGTGGTTCTAGGAAAAGACGTGAAACTTGTCAACATTCATATTGTTAAACTCCAAAGGACTGCAGATAACTATAGATAAACTAAGGTCTTTAGCAGTGTTAGTGGAATGGTTCTGTTTTCTGGACACCGTCTTGTGCTTTGGTTTTAGATAACCATGGTATAGAGATATGATGTTTCTGTTTGTCCATGTTTCAGGATTAGGAGGGTAACTTAAGAGAAACTGTAATACTTTAAGTTGTTACCACATGCTGTGTTTCATTTACATTTATTTACTGAATCCTGCACAATTCTGTTTTCCATAAAACATTGTATTATCAGGAATAGGAAGCTTTACATTCCTAGAGGAGAAATGCACAAACGCATTTTTATACTCCGCGATTTCTTGTTGAACTGAAATGCTTTTGGAAATGCAGGACATTTGTGTGAGAAATTAAATGGACTGACTTACATGGGGTCTAGCTAACCATTCTAATGTGCGAATCTGACTGCTGCTCATTTGTTTCCCATACCCAAGGGAGATAATACTAACCACCTGTGAAAATTAATAGTGAAAAGGACTAGGAATAATTTCCTAATTTTAACTGAAAGTATTACGTGGATTCTTTGCATTATTGTGGCATCTTTTTACATTTTCAAAGCAAAGTATCGTTTCATTACCTGGTTTTTTCATACTGCCGTGGAACTCTAAACATAATCTAAGCTTTTTACTTCGCTTTGAAAGAAATAATTTGCTGATCTGCGCAACTTTGTTTTCAAACAATTAAGTGTTTAGACTGCTTTCTAAAATGTCCCTTGAATTTCAAATGAAAGCAAGTGCATGACCTAAGAAAATGTCCATCAAACCATGCTTTAGCTTATATATTGTTACTTTGTCATTGTAGTAAAGAAAATCCCCCCCATGCCAAAAGTTGGTAATGTCATATATATTTTTCCTGATCTATACTATGACTGGATTTTTTCTTTTCTAATAATAATAAGTAATAATGCAAGTAATAAAATAATAGTATTTTCAGCCATCATTTTATGACATGAAGAGTTGCCAGATTTCCAACACCACCAAGAGTATCAGCATGTAAATCAATGTAACAGTTTTCTTGGTGTAGGAATGCATAGGACGCGAAGGATTCGCTTGTTTTTACGAGGAGACTCTCTGTCTTTGTACTTACCATAAAAATTATAGTAATCATGTTTTAAATAGTAAAATAGCAGAAGACAATCATTTAAAATATATTGCAGGTATTACTACTGCATTATTTTGAAATACTGACAATTAACAGAGCTCATCTGGTCTCCAAAGTTTTTTTCAATACGTCAAGTGCTCTGATGACGTCAGAGGAAGATTTGTCTTCTAGCGGAAAATGGTCAGCTCTTTATAGCCTGTTTTAGAAATTATAATTGAATATTTGTACTGTTAGGCAGTGTTCAGATGATTAGATCACGTTTTTGGCTACATACAACTCAAGCATTTGGATGCATTTTCTGTTTCATACTGTATTGACTCTTTTTGGTGACACAAGCTGATAAAATGCATTCTTGATTACTGATTTAGATTATTGATTTAGTAATGCATGATATAAGATATGATACAAATTTTGTATTTATTTCCAATGTATGATCGGTTGTAGTCTATGGTATAATTCTCATTTTCTTCCATATTTGATTGTCCTCAGTATACAAGATACTTTGAGGTTGACTTCATGGGTCATAACTCCATGTATTCCATTTACCCAAAACTAATTATCTGTGTTAAGCTAGCATTAGACATTTTTGGCTGCAGACTGGATTTCAGCTTTTTGGAAGTTAAGCTGTAAATGATGGAAGGGAAATTTCCCTTTGTGACATATTTCCAGAAACTGTAATTTATGTACCTGTGAGTTTGTGCTTCTGGCTCATAGTTGCAACATTTGTTACATACACAGTAAATTAACAATGTCTGTTTGTTTGCTTGTTTGTTCATTTATTTATTCATTCATTCAATCCTTTATTTTTTTATTTGTTTGTTTTGTTTGTTTATTAGATGGCAGAGTTTACATGTCAAAGATTAACATGAAGTATAGGACTGAGGTGTTAGACATTGCCATTAGAGTATAGTTGTAACTCAGATGATGAAGCCTGATCCCCGATTCATTTGATCATTGCTTTTTTAACTAGGGTCGAAATGCTAAGGGTGACTTATGGCAAAGAATCATTTCTTTAATCCTTTAATACTAGACAGCTTGATGCACACTACTTAGGATGTTAGCAGCAGCTGATCTGTCGATTGATGGCGTTATGTTCCTTTTTGTGTTTTGTGTCATGTGGAGCATTTTGTAGGCAGCTCCCAGCAGATGTGAACTTATTGCAACCCCTCGTACCCTTTTTTCGTGTCAAGTACTGAAGTGCCAAAGTTAACGTTGTGACTATGTGCTTTGAACTTAAAAAATAAAGATCAATGTCGACCTTTTGCATTAATAATGACATCTTCGTTTTTTATTGCATCATTACATAAGTGGAATCAAAACATTTATGTAATTATATAGTATCACGCTCATTTGGTTGAGTGATAGATTGCGCAGTAGTTTGAATATAACAAAAGTGATCGTGACAATAATTTTTAATAATAATAAAATTGTAGTCCCTATCAAAAGGTATGTTTCTCAACCGAGTCCTCGGGGACCCCCAGACAGAGAACGGAGGGAGCAAAAACGTGGACTGTGTGGGGGTCCCTGACGACCGGGTTGAGAAACACTCTTCTAATGCATAAAACAGTGCAGCGGGCTATGGTTGAATTGGGGGGAGCATGTATAGGATGTTTAGGTGAAAGGTTACAGTCTGAAGTAGCAGGGGGGCCATTCACGTTTTTGTCCTCAAGAAATATACATCAGTAAATATGATTTAAACCTGTGAAGATCCAGCCTGTGAAGATCCATTCAAACTGTGGTGCAAACAATGACGGTCTTGATGAAATTGGCTAGCTAAACTCACACAGCAGATGTAAACTGGAATCTTAGGCAAAGATGGACGGGAGTAACACAGATGCAGTCTCTGCGCTGTCCCATGCTCGTTTTTTTTCCCCAACACTGCGTCTGCTGCTGCGAAGCTGTCTGCATCTCATTTTCACCCTCCGTCTACATGCCGCCGCGCTCAGCTCTCAGACGTGTGACTGCGCCTCGCCGTGCCCGCTAATTAAATCAACATTGCCGTTTATTTACTTTGTTCTCTGCGAGTTGCTGAGTGACAGACTTTAGAAGCAGTTGGCCTTCGGCGTGGAACTAAATAAAGTGATAAAAAGTATTTATGAGTTCCTTTATGGACCACATGGCTGGTCAGTGCACTCTGTGCCGTGCCAGAAATGCTTATATTTAAGTATGGGAAAGATTACATAAAAATCATCTGAAAGCAGTAACACAGTTGATACTCTTGGAAAGCATTTGAAACACATTCCTGCTTCCTGCTTTTTTTTTTTACAAGATCAGCTTTTAATAGTACAATAGCAAGATGGTATTTAATAAGATCTGTGCCTGTGGTGTTACCATCCACCTTCCCAAGGAGGAAGCTGGGATAACGATAAAAAAAAAAAAAAAGATTTAATTAAACACCACCTTAATCGAATACTTTTTTTATCTCCCCCGTGGCAGTTCGTTTCTCAAAAGCGGAGCTTCAGAGTTTAACCAATATCTGCATACTGATTTATGTGGCTGGGTCGACTTCGGGGACAAAGCAGCCATTACAATACTCACTGACAGAAGACCCTAATGAGCCCAGGGACTACTGTCCCGGATGAAAGGCCGCTACTGGAATTGTGCCGCCGTTATTCACGGCTTAAGCCGGGACTTTAAAATTTTATTTCACTTTCCCTCTTTAATGTAATACAATAGCAAACACTGAATAGCTACGGTCTGCCGGATAAGTCTTTGGAAGATGGACGGGAGGATGGAATATCTTAGGTCATGGAAGCAGTTTGAAAAAGCGGCGATAACAAGTCGAGGAGCTCTTCTGCACTTCTGAGGCAAAAAAGAACTGAAATGATACCTTCAAAGAACATTGGAAGGGAGGTAGTGTGGGGGCAATGTAACTTACACATCTCTGAAAACCAAGAACCCGTGAAACCGTTCCTTGTCTTGTCGTATCCCGTGCTACATATATATCTCCTATACCTGTGGCATTTTCCAGTGGTGCATACAGACCACTTTGGTGAAAGAGGAGCTTTGTGTGACTGCAGAATAGTGCTTCATCCTGCATATTTAAACAGTGTGGAAATAATAAAGTAGGACAGCCATCTGTGTGAACGTATCAGAACACGCCACGGACTGTCCTACTTTGCTGTACCCTGTGTGCCTGTGTGAGTCTTAGCACCCATCTCAGTAGGAGGAATGCATGTTAATTTTCCTCCATACCTTTGAACCATGTATCTGTACGGTGTCTTCAGATGTCAGTATCTGACTCTCTCTGAATCATCCCCGGACTCGTCCACCTACACTAAATTATGTGCATTTCATATTTATAATGAATGTTCCTCCTTATTTGCACCACCAGTACCGTACCATACACTTTCTTATTATTTGTTTGTTTGTTTGTCAGGCACATTTATTTATTTATTAATTTTGATATGCGACGAAAGCAGAATTACAAAATAGCCCTTATAAACACAGTTGCAGAAAATACATCAACACTATATCACTGCTATCCAGTTAACATTCCAAACATTCCAATGAGTTGACCTGTTATGTGAATACTGTGTGTTTGAACATTTGAGTTTAAACAGCTTAAATATTTCAATTTTACCCATGACAACAATTCCATCGATTCTTTTTTTACTATTCAGTTAACTGGGATGATCTTGATGACAGTAATTAAATTGAGAATTTCGAGTCGCAGCGTCAAAGAAAAGGTGCAGAAGTCTCTGCCTTGGTCTTACCCAGTGTCCTGTGATTTCCACTCAGCACATGTCCCCGGCTGCCTTCAGAGAGGCGGGAAGACTGGCCTCCCTGTCTGGGGTCTCTGCCGACAACCAGACACGGAAATGGAGTAGCTGAGCACTGGTGTGACCCTGTGGGCCTCTATTATATGTGAGCTCAGTAGGTCTCCTTGGGACTGGCGCCACTAGTGAATGTCATACATTTCCCCTATTCAGAGCATCGGTATTCATTCATTCATTCATTCATTACACGGTTATGCTTTGATGGTGGGGAAAGTGGACACACCTGTATGTGCTGATATTATGTACAATGAAATCCCTCACCTGCCCAGCTTTCTTGTGGTCTTCATTTACCAGTTGTTTTGCCTTTAATCCCTATAAAATCCCCTTAAAATAACAGAGACAAAGAACAGAGAATGATAATTTGCGGGGTTGCTTGGTAACATGCTGCCACAAAGTTTAATAATAAACCCTTTAATTAAAGTCTTTTTGTGGCTCTGCCCAACCTCCCTTGTTCAGTCACCTGCCTTATATTATATCTGACTGAAAAGCATTAGCTAGTATTAACGAATGATTGGCATATAAGATGACTGCACAGCGTATTTGTTATGTTTCACAGTGCAATTATGCATTTAGGTGCTTTTGGACATTATAGGTGACCGTGTGATTATGAGAATTCATTATTAGCCATATTGTCCCCTAATAATGAAAAAATAGACATTGACTGGCATGTATTGACCTTGTATATGTATGTATAAATATATACAAGCATGTTACCACTCCGATTCTTATATTTCTGGGCACTAACCCACGGTGTTTATTATAATACCACATAATCTCCCTTCATTAAATGGATTTTCTCTGCCTGCAAGATCCGATCGTTGACTTCATGTCACAAAAAGTCCCAGATTGCCAAGACCCCAACTGATTTGGCTGACATTTATATTACTGTAGTTGTCATCATGGAACTAATTAGATGTAAAAGATTCTCTGTCAGTGATTAAATATTGCGTTGTTCAGTTCTTAGTTAGAAGGCATATCATAGGAACACCATTAAAGAGCAATCACACTGGAAATTACATGGAAAGTATAATAAGTCAATAAATGCAACAAGAGGCAGGCAAATAAAGTGCTGAAATGAATTTCCTCTCCTGTTTTCTATGTTTATTATTTTTCTTTTGGATTTGTAAGAATTTGACCTTTAACCGTTTGAGAAGGGAACTTCATTAATTCAGTGTAGTTGCACAAAATCCTAGTCATGCTCTTGGAGAGGAACCCCTTACTTCAGGGAACAATAATTAAAATGATTTTGTAACCGCACTCTGGAAAGCAAAAGATTTAGAGTTGAAAATGAAGTTTAAAACTCCTTCAACACGTTTCATAAACATATCGAATGGCTGAGACAGTAGATTCTTTGCAACACTTTACGAGTGAATGAAACCAATCTGAAAATTATACTGCAACCGCAAATCCACAATAGAATTTAAACTCTACTCTCTGGACAGAGGACAGAATAATTAAGAAATCAAACTTTAACTCGCAACATATTCTGCTTCAATTTTAAAAAGGCCAAATTGAATAATGGGATGCAGAAATGATACTGACACTTAGGACCTTAAAAACATAATCCAGATACACTTCAACCACACCCAAGTGTGGATGTTTCCATACACAAAGTGTGTGCAAACCTTTCTTTGTTTTGTAAAACAGCAGCTAAAGGACAACCCTGAGTAAATTCACAAACATTCCGGTACTAGCTACAATAATTTTTACATAAAACATATATTTACAAATATAAACATCACACATTTGAAAACAAGTGATTCGTGGAACTGCCAAATGTTATATTTGTCTCAATGAAAAACCAAATCCTGGCGAATGAAAGGTATGATACTATAAATGAATGTTTTGTAAGTGAATGATTGCTTCTGCCTAAACGTGTATCACCGTGGAGACTTCAAGAAAACTGCCAGATGACGCCAGCTGGGGTATTTGTCTCGCCAGGGGTTGGGGGGGGGGGGGTATTCAACAA
>JAODKC010000045.1:7393798-7406747 GCA_026777985.1 Mormyrops attenuatus
CCCCCCCCCCCCCCCCCCCCCCCCACCCCCCCCCCCCCCCCCCCCCCGCCCCCCCCCGCCCCCCCCCCCCCGGGCCCGGCCCCGGCAGCGGGGGGGGCAGGCCCGACCTGGAGCTGGCCTGGGAGATGTGGGGGCAGGCCTGACCGCACTGGAGGGGGCATCTAAGAAAATGATTAATATAATTCAGAGAAAAATGACAAAATGTTTTCTATATTCACAAGATAAAATTCATCCTTTTACATCCATCCATCCATCTTCTCCTCCTAATCAGGGTCACTAATCCCACTATGGGTAATTTAGAAACACCAATTAGCTGAACTGCACGTCTTTGGCCTGTGAGAGGAAACCAGAGTTGCCAGAAGAAAGTGGCCTGACACCATGCACGCCGGGCCCCCCCCCCCCCCCCCCCCCCCCCCCCCCCCCCCCCCCCCCCCCCACCCAACAAAAATCATTTACGGATTTCATTATGGTTATTATACTCATACAATATGATTCAATCTAAAGGAAAACTGTTACACATCAGAAGCTTTCCTAACAAATTATCTTTCATCATTTTTGAGCTTTGATTAAGCACTACTTTGTGTGTGTGTGTGTGTGTGTGTGTGTGTGTGTGTGTGTGTGTGTGTGTGTGTAACACATGGATTTGTTCCAGGATCCTGCTGATGGAAATGGGAAACAGTGGCAGACATGCATGCCACTCACTTCCTTTCCTTTACAAAGGATGGCTCCACATCGTCTGCAGCTATCTGGGTCCACCAATATGAAATCCATATGGAGAGGCTGCAGCGCTGTAGGGCTAGCGGCGATGGCAGCTTAGAAGAAAAACTATGTTCAGAACACTGCCATCTAGAGGGGGTACTGCAGAGTGCAGCATTCAGTATCTCAGAACACAATACAAGTCAATACAACACAACATGCACTTCAGGCATTGTTTATGTCCCTCCACATTTTTTGTAATATTACACATTAAATTTATTTGTAAAAAAATACATTTAAATATTTTGCCAGTTGACTGTCCTGACTTTCAAGGTCATCACAACCCACGTGTTCTGAAGATTCTGTTACACTAGGAGTTGTATTTCTTGATTGTTTTATCAGGGTTTAAGAATCTTGTTTTGAAAACATGTTGTGTTAAGATTTATATTTATCATATATATTATGGATCGTTACATTTTCTTTAGTTTATTGTGAATTTGGTAATGTATTTGCAATTAATTTTAACGCATACCCATGAAACATTAAACATATTACTTATTATCCATGTGTTGCTTAAATCAGAGTTCCCAAAAAATGTGTTACTTCTGTCCTCTACTTACTGATGCTTAGTCTTTTTTGAATATTCATCAAGCTATTATACAATGTTGCCAGACATTTTGTTAAAGTATCGAAATGTGTACTTATTCTGACCTATGTTAAGCTGAAGTATAGCTATTAGTCAAACATTACATTTATTTAATGACATCCTACAAGTATTGCGTGATGCACCAAAGGGTCAGGCAATTAGCTTTATAGAAAATAGCTTTGGCATCCCAGTCAACAACTGAACCAACATGTTGGTTTGATTCAGGTTCTATGGTATCTAATTTAGTCCCAGACAGGGGAAAATAAAATGTTTGAATTAGGCTGTGTCTGTAAAATCTCATACTGGAAGGAATTCTATTAAGCCCTGTCCCTGTTTTGCTCTGGCAGTCACTAGCCCTGAATTTCACAGCAACAGCTTGTCTGTTTTTGGGTTAAAATAAAATAAAAAAAAATAAAAAAATAATTGAACTGGAAGAGAGGAGGAAGCAAAATTAGCTGGCTGTGGTAAGAGTCATGATTCATGTAATGGGTTAGCTCTTGAAACCATGCCTTTGGAAACATCACAATGATATCAGAGGTTTGTGCAGTTATTGCAGGAGGAAACACTGTGTAGCCAATAGGGATCGTCATATTTGATTCCTTGAGTGTTTGAGGATTATTAAGCCAAAGAATCAGGGAAAGAATCGATCAGTTCCAAACAGTGGTTGAACAAACAATAAGCAGAATCAGTATCTTACAATAGGAGCGCAGGGCATGTCTGGACGTGACCCCTCACCATATTGCAGTGGCTGCCCTTCTACAGCGTGTTAATGTCTGTCCTCCTCAAGCGGCGGGGTCCCCCGCTGCGCCTCTGCATATTGTGCCGCCGCTTTCATTATGCGAGTCTATGTTCCCGCAGAGACTGGGAGAATGTGCAAATCCCCAGAATGACCAGTGACGGGTTCCTTGCGGTCCAGGCAAGAGAAGCAGGCCGTCCCAACACAGGAGAAGCTCGCCGGCAAAGTGGACTCTTTAGCTTGACTCTCATAATCAGACAAATCCATACCATACCGGGTAACAAAGCAGGGATGAAAAGCCCCATGCTTAAATAAATCAGCTATTGAAAGTAATTGAATTTGCATTTTACTACGTTTGACATATATAATGTCGTTACAAAACTCACTTATCCCACAAAAACTATATGTAGTTCTTTGTCTTTTTTTTTAAATGTTTGTTTCCGTCTCATGCATCTTATTTGGTTGCATATTTTCACCCGTAGGTCACACAATGGTAGGCACCGTTAAGTAAAAGAAGCCAATCTCTGGGCTTTAAGAAAGGGACAATAAAAAAGAAATGACTAGCAACTGTCAGCAAGTAATGAGTGCTGGCAATAAACTGTGACGCTCTCCAGTTGGCAAGCGCTGGGGAGAAAGTAAGCCAAGGATAAATTGATTGTCTGTAACTATTTAAATGCAACATTTAGCTGTGATTTATGCAAAGAAGAATGGTATTATGTGGGAACATTTTCCAAGTGTAGCAGCTTGCAACAATTTAAGTTATATTGGGGAAAAACCACTGAAATGAATGTTTGAATGCGCTCCATAATGAAATGGATAGATTTTTTTTTTTATATGGAATAAATTGGCTCAAAAACCGGTAATAAATTCTAATTGTATCACGAGACTCTGGTTCTTTCATAGTAAAGATTTCAGAAATATTTCAGGAAGAGGGATGAGGAAAGGATAGAATTACAGAAACCAATTCCTGAAGCCTGGGAATATTTGTTTGATCTATATCATGATAATTGTGGACAGTAAAGGCCTATGTATACTTTACAAAATGTCTAAATTGCATTTCCCAAAGTAGTGGTGAATGAGCCAGTGTACTGTATTCTTTGATTGATGTTGTTGTGGGTGAATTATCATTGCAAAGCTTAAGAGATGGTACTTTACCTCTAGGGATAGTTCCATTGAATGAATCATGTTTTTTTAATTGTATGTTTTAAAAATTTCGTTATCTACTAGGATTACTTCTTTACTGTGTACTTATGCTGCTAATGACAACTTGCAGTATATTTCTATGACAAAGAAACTTAGCTAATTCAAATTTTTTTTTTGTAAAAACATTGTCAAAATACACACAACTGAATCACTTGTCACAGAGCTCAACACTTTGATATATGTATTCATTCAAAATTCAGTGTCCCTCCATGATACTTGTCCCATAAGTAATAATAGTACTTTTCTTGCATGTACTGGGAGTTGATAGCAAGTGGTTGAACTGGTATGCGAGAGAGAAATACAGAAACAATTGTAATGAGTACAAATGAGGCCTGTGTGTCATGAATGATCATAACAACTTTGGATCGTTCGCTTTACACGATGATTTAGTTGCGTTTAGCACTCATGGCGCATTTTTAAACATCTAAATTACAGGCCTGCCAAATGGTGTGTCTGTCTGCGGCGACATGTGTGTAATCTCTGTGGTCTTTGTTTCAATGCGGTGTCTTTCCTAATGGATGCCAACTGTCATTCCTTCCAGTTTTAATGGGCAAAGAAGTCACAATTTTACTAATACCCCCCATGTTGCTGCTCCCCCCCGCCCAAGTCCATTGCCTGATCTCATACACTAGTTTCATTCTCACATACCCACAGTAACAAGAACGTGAATATCTTCCTGACAGTAGTTTGTTAAGCTGTATGAATCATCGCTGACAACTTCAATATATACAAATATGTTTATACAAACATACATAAGGCAGTGTGGTGGTGCAATGGTTGTCCCTGATGCCTCACACCTTTGGGTCCTGGGTTTGAGTCTCCACCCTGGTTCCATGTGTGTGGAGTTTGCATGTTCTCCCTATGTCATTATGAGGTTTCCTCTGGCTGCTCCAGTTTACCCCCACAGTCAAAAAACACGCTAAGGTGAAATGGAGTTACCAAGTAGTCTATAGCTATGAATGGCATGTGTACCCTGCATTGGCTCCCCATCCTGGGTTGTTTCCTGCCTTGCGCCTGTAGCCTCCAGAATTTGCTCTGGACCCCCATGACCCTGAATAGAACAAGTGGGTACAGAAAATTTATTTAATTTCATAATTATATTTGTCAATATTAACACCCATTTACCATCTAACAACCAATGTGCTAACAATGCAGGACTGAATCTATAACGCTTGGGTTGTCCCAGATTATTTATTTTGGTATGTTTGAGTCTCTTGACTGTGAACAGCTCAATGGCAAAACAGTACTGATATGGCAAAAGGCTGAGTCCCCTGAGGCTGAAGTTTCATTTCCCTTTACACACAATACCACAGTAAAGGGATTCATATTTACTTCGCATGTGTTAGCGATTACTAATTAGCTTTGGGCAGGTGTTCTGGTTGTGCTGAAGAGTGCAAGCCTTGGCCCAGATACCACAGGCCATACAATTAAAATTTATAATGTGTTTGTTTTTCAATGCAAAAATGTCTTTGGTGAACCGATACTAGTCAGTGGCAGAAAAACAAATGATTAGATAAAAAACACTTCAAACAATTCTGTATTAAGAAATTAGTACCTTGAGTATGCTAAATAAAACATGATAATAAACCAGAGAGATCTGTTTTTTCCTAAGATGCTTTTACAATTTTATAGTCTCCCCACATCAACAAAAACTGCAGAAACAATCATGACGGTAATTGTTGTTGTGCCTTTTCTTTTATGGTATAACATCATTAACTGCAGATGGTTGTGCAGAATTTATGGGTCTTCCTTGTTTTGCAGGGCCTTGTGCTAGTTAGTCATACAATAATGGAACAAATTTTTCAGGACAATTTAGAATGTTTTTTTTCCACAAAGCAAATGGCTCCTCTTGTATTGCTCAACCGTTTTTGTATTAAATGTTAAATAATAGCTTTACTGGACTGCTATGAGCAATGAAAAACAAGACTAGGTTCAACTGACAAATTCGTTCAGCTAGAAAGTGACTCCTGCATTTGCATTGTAAGCTGATATATACTGTAAGTAGCCGGCTTGATTGTATTCTCCGTTATTTAACAATGTAACCGTTTCAAATCTGATAGATTAGTGTGATGTCAGACACACAGTTCAAACTCATCTATACTTATCTTCAGATCACAAACTTGCGATAACGAGTATTTTTTTCAGAAGCAGCATTTCATACACGTTACTCATGTACTGTGTGGTCATATGAACATCAGGTATTTTTTGGGGTAAAAATGCCATCTAATTGCATCTACACACTGTCTATCTGTTGTCTACCTGTCATTGTGATGTAGGAAAAGCTAAGTGACAGTCAAAGTGAATTGTCCAAACATGAAACTACACGCATCCTGATCCGGGAGTCCTGTGCCTTGTGTCCTGTGCTTCCTGTGACCCACTCCAGATTCACAACCGGTACTGAGTAAGCAGGAAACACAGACATGTGGCGAAACTGCAAATAGATAGATACATAGATAGATAGTGTCACGCCCTGCATCCCTGCCCCTCTCGTTCTCTCCATATTGTGGTTGTAACGAGCCACACCTGTTACTAATCTGTCTTACCTCTTGTTTCAGCCCTCCTGTGACTCACTCCAGCTGCCTCTTGTCTGCTCCCTCATTAGTCACGTATAAGAATGTCTCCCACTCCTATGCTTCCTAGTCCAGTCATTGATATCATCCCATTGTGTGCGTCGCTGCCTTCCCTTTAGCTAGTTGTGCCTTTTGTTTGACCCCAAATGCTCTGTTTAGTTTGCCCCGCTCTGTTATTGTTTGCCCATACACCGGCTCCTGCCTCCTTTGTATTTGGCTCATGACAGATAGATAGATAGATAGATAGATAGATAATTAAATAAATGAAACGCAATACTGTGAGTCCTCGCTATCGTGTGGGCAGTCTTCTAAGTGGAAGAAATAAGTGAACTGTTTACAATGGCTGGCTTTTACTGAATAGAAAAATGTCAAAATTGTTTTAATATGCCAGTCAGACAAAATATGCTGCTGAATATCTCTACTGCTTGCTTACAAGTCTTGTGTGTAATAAAGTTTGATGCCATAATTAAAATTAATTGATGCAATGCATGCAAGGGCCACAAAGTAGCTTATATACATAATTACGGATATCTAGATGAGCTTGTGCTTCTCTGCAGTTAAATAAGTAATCCGGACTGCCTGTCAGACCACACAATGGCTAATCCGTGTTGGGTGTCACTTAGGGCAAAACTGTAGTTAGCTTTTCTGGGTGCGATTAATGAGATTAGCTACTCCGATTGAGGGAAATATATTGATATCTTACAGCTTCGTAACTGCTTTGATCTTTTACAAAACAGCACTTGTACATCCCAAATGTACTTCCAAGGACTTATACTAACGCAAATGCAACTGTACGGGAAATGGTCCAAATTTACACTATTGGTAAATGGATAAATGTGGGTTATTTCTTGCCATTGAAACCTCAAATGAAACCAATGAAACCTCAAATAGATATAACAATATAAAGTAAAAATAAAACAATCACAGGTGTTGTTGATGACCTTCCTGTCTTTATTTTTCACATTTCATATATTGAATCCAATTCTGCTGCTAGGCTGCCTTTGTTCTAAATTGAAGAAATAAACCAAGGCTTTGTAATATCTCTGAATAAAAACTGTCTTCTGTCAGCAAAACGTTGCGAAATTTAAATCCCCATCTGCACAAAAATGTATACATTCTAGAAATTTGCAATGATCCAGAACATAAACAGAAATAAGGTCAGAAAACGCAGGTGTAAATGTTGACTACAAAAAAATATGCTGAACTAGATGCAATTTCTAGTTGATGTTGAAAAATTAGTGAAACCCCATTTGGATGTCACATACTGAATTGCATCTCCGTTAAACTGTGCAAAGAAGAGCTCTGTTTCACCCTGACCTACTAATAAACATGCTTATTTTACAAGGAGGCTTCATTTACAAGGAAGTTACTCTGGCAAGTCTGCAATTGGGCATTATTAGTGACCTTACTTTGCAGCCATAGTCAAGACTCTTGAAGGATTTAAAAGATGTTTCTGCAGGGATATTTTCTCTTAATGCTGAAACTGGAATGTAGTTGTCTGTGTAAAGCCTGGAAGCTGAAAAAAGCCAGCCAGTGAACACCCTGTTGCTCTGAGCGTCCCCATGTCATGCTCCATCATTCTCGATGGAAAGCTTGATTTAATTGGAACAATACTGTAAGGCTGAAAGAAGAACGTGCAGCCATTAGCAGCATATCCTGAGTTGATTTTCAGACTGCATCTACTTGAGTTTAACATTTGGCAGTACAATCAGTACAAGCAGTACTTTGGGAAAATATTTATAGTTTTCTGGTAGGTTCCTATAGCTTCCATCCACCCTATCCACCAGTCTATCCTGGACATGCAGTATAGGACACAAAACAGGGGTACTTCCAGGAAGCCACGCCAGTCCATCACAGGGCACCTACAAACACTCACACACCCCCCCCCCCCACACACACACACACACACACGCACACGCACAAATTCACACAGTTTAGATCAGCATAGGTATAGATTTCTGAACAGGAAACATGTATGCGGTTTAGTATATTTTATGTGTGGCAATGGGAGGCATTAATAATTATTTATAATGCTGAAGTTTCTTGTAAAAGTAGAGGCTCGGCAGCGTCTTGATCATCAGAACTGTATATAATATACAGTATATGATGACTAAAATCCATCCATCCACCGATCTCCCATGTACACATTATCTATACTGCTATATAGCACACAGTTTCAGTGTGATGTCTGAAATGTCTGAAAAAACTTTAACAAAATGTATCTATATAAATTTACTAGCTATGTATTTTTTTAAAAGGAAAATAACTGTGACAGGTATGAAATAAACTAGTTATATTACATCCTTTTATTTAAGCATGCATCCAACAGGAATCTGCATCCTTTTTTTCATATGTATATAATGACACCTTATTATCACTTGTGGTGTTGCAAATTACATATCTGTCATTCGCCAGAATAAAATTTGCCACAACTGAAGGACTGGAAAGTGTATTTAAGGTAAAAGCTGGTGGAGACTCTCCCATGACGCTGGCCAAAGTTCAAAAACACTCAGAAATATGTCAGGCATTTTGTGGAGAACTGAATTATGTTGAATGATCCTACATAGCATTTTTCTAACAATCCTTGAGCACACATTATTAATATATTTAATGTAAAATGCATGAATTACAAGTTATGGCAGATGGTTCAAGTTATAAATCTAGATATGCAAACATTTACCGAGGTTCATGGAAATGTGCTACAATTAAGTAAACATTTTTTTGCATCCTTTATAAAATGTTATGTGGAAATTTTCCAGCGTTAACATGCTAAAGACATAAAATTTCTCTGCCATTTTACAATTCACTGTTTTTTTCAAATTTTTTTGTGAAACACAAATGTCAATAAATCTTCCGGCAAAATTGCCTTAGCATAATAATACCGCATAATTAGATTTATTTTATACACAACAATTAAAAAAAAGTTTAGCAATTTCTCAGTGCTTTTGGCCAATAGAATGTTTAAAAGCACCCGTAGAGGAGAGACAGCTTACTGATGCTAAATGAATAGCATTTGGGATTTCTAATAGTGATGAAAAGAGGTCGATTTTCATTAGGTTTCCATTGTCAAAAAGTTAAATTTAGCGTCTTGTTTCCATAATCCCACAGGCTAATGGAGAAGGAGGATCCCGTCTAATGTTAAGGATACCAGGCCTTCCCATTGTGTACATCAGAGTAACTATCACAGCACTGACATTTTGTATTGCTGACATGGCAGAAAGCTGTCTGGGTCACAGAGCCACCTGGCACCAGAGGTAATGAGCTATTTTGTGTGGAGCCTCCGCAGAGCACCAATGACAATGGCTCTGCTGAAACGCGCGTCGCGCAATGACAGGCCGATCATCTGGCAACAAAGCGGCGTAATTTGTGAGGACCTCACTCGGAGGGTTAGGGCATGTAATTAAGACCAAGACAGGGGAAGACACAGCAGACTCTTGATGACAGATATCAGCTGACTACTCTATGGACCTTGTTATTCCCCCCTGGTCCTCTGGATCCTGCAGCACTGCAATTGGAGGAACTGGCTTTGAGTTCATCATAAAAAGGCCTATTAAATGGCCTGGTCAGTGGCTCCACGGGAATGCGCAGGGGAGACGGCAACAGATATCATATGCAGGTCAATCCGCTGTGGGAAAAATGATCGAATCAGTCGAAACAGAAAATTACTACCAGCCATCTGTTCAGCCATTGCTAGCATTAGCTATGAATCAGCAGTGCATTCTGCATTAATCCACATTTCATGTGCTGATTAAAAGTGTGAGGAGGTTATAATCCCATGACAAGCAGAAAACAATTTCTATGTTTTCTTATACTTTGCAAATAGTGAATAAGTGTATTAATTTTTATTTTAAACGTGTTGTTTTTCATTTTTTTCTCATTCAATTTTTGAAGCAATATAATTACTATACAATTTAAAACAGACTAATCATTACAGCACCAGTTTTATAGACAAGACACACTGCTACAGGACTTGGATTCATGAAAACTATGTTCCTATTCTATTCTAGCATTGTCCCAAAATGGAAACATATATATTGTACCCAAGATAAATTAATTTACTATTCTAAGTAAGAATGTTCCATTTATGCAGTACATTCTAAAGTCAGTGGGTCTCCATTAAAAGTGATTAAAGTAATCAGAAGTAATTCAAAGCTGTAATGCTTCCTCAGGACAAATGCAGTCTAAGTGAGTCTAAGTTATTGTTTGTTCTAGCTCTTTTGTTAGACGTTCATTAAAGTTATTAAATCAATTCATTATTTATTCCCCCGTACAAAGACTTTGAAGCCAACATGACAATATGGTGACAACCAGTACTTGTTATATGGATGACTAGTGATCCAATTAGATAGATGACGATAGATAGATGGCCATAAAAGCAGGGTTACGGTTTCTGGGGTAATTTAATGGATAACATGAAGACATGAGAACATACGCAGTGATAGAAACACAAGTCAGAAAATAATCGCTGGGCTACAGTCTTTCCGAGCTATCAGCCTAAAATTCTGAACAAAACTTTAGTCAATGCCTGATTTACTCTGAAAATACTTGGTCACCAGTGACTTTCTGTCTAAATAATGACTTCAATAATGCAATTAAGAACTTATGTACGCTAAAAAAAACGGATGTTATTGCAAATAAGTGGACCAATGAGCACCATCTAGAATGGTTGCATCTCATTATAATTATTTATTTGTTTGTTTTCCTCTTTTTTATTTTCCAGGGCTTATTCTGTAGAACTGAACGACGACTGTGGTAGTTATGGTTGGGATAGGTTAGCGAATATACAGTATTTTCACCAGAGTAAATGGAGGCTCCAACAGCGTGGTCAGCTGACATTTCCAGCACTCTGATCAGTTCTGGCACATTAACCTCAGCTGGAATCTTATCAAAAAAAAAAGAAGCAGGACAGTTCTATAAAATTCTGCAAGATTCCAGCTGAGGAGATCATGTCAGCTGACAGTTCTGTGGTTCTGTGCTTGAATCTGTGCCAGATCTCGCATGTTCTCTGCATGTTTCCGTGTTACGCACATTTCTCAATGACTCCAAAACGCCCCAGACGTGCATGTCTGCAAATTCCCCTGTCATCGGTTTGCATCCCATTAAGGTGGTATGCTGTCTCTTACCATGTGCTTCTCAGGATGAGCTCCAGATCAGGCCATAGCTGATCTGTTATTCAGTCAAGATTCAGTATTTATGTGCTGACTCACAAAGGATTTATATCCTGTTATGGTTAAATCTTGACTCCTATCAGCTTTACATAATTCACTCCTAATACTGATGAATAATGTTTCATGGTAAATAAAAAAAATGTCCGGGCTTGTTTTCATCATTTTTTAGGGGCGGATAAGGAAATGATTATGTATTGTTTTCCAGAAATGAGTCCCTTGGTAACACTCAAGATCAAGTCATTCTGGGCAATGCACTTCACACCATGGAGATGAGGTCACCTCGCTCCACTAGTGCGTGTCTTCAGTCTGAATGGATTTGCCCAGCTGTAAGCCACTGGGCTCCAGTTGGAGGGTGAATTTCTGGAAGAGAGAAGTGTCTGGAGAAGGATTGCTTGCCAGCTCTGAGGCAGCTCCCAGTACACAAACAGTGTGGGCTTCATCACAGATGCTTTGCATCACTACAGCGCTACAAAAGGTCATAATTTATACAGTCGCATGCTTTTTATTGGATATGTCAATGTGACAAATGTTGTAAAACAGTGATCTCATACTGGTATCTCACCAGCTTCTCATTGACACTTGTTTGTGCTTTTTTCAAAAAATAAAAAAGACTGAAATATCAGGCCATACTTGGCAGCATGGTGCTTCAGTAGGATGGCACCATCCCATCACACCTTTACTGTTGGGGCTCTGTCTCCCACCTCTCTTTTTTCCCCAGGTTGCTCCCATGGTACACAACAAAGGTGGCTAAGTAAACTGCCTTTTCTAAATGTGTGTGCCTTGCACTGAATTGGCATCCCATCCAGGGTGTTCCAAAGTCTTACCCTGGTTTCCTCGTATAGACTCCAGGCTATCAAGTAATGGACAATATTTTAGAAGTTTGATGGATGGCCAAACCATACTTTGGACAAGTTAGATTAATTTCCACAGGTGGGAAGTTCAGGTTCAGAAAGTACAAATCCAGACCAAGATTTTGTTTCAACCAAGCAGTTGAGCTCAACTGGTTGGTTGAAACAAAATCTTGGTCTGGATTTGGACTTTCTGTACCTGAACTTTCCACCTCTGGTAATTTCTGATTCTCTAATTATTCCATTCTCCCCAACTGTTTATCCAGTACAAGGTCGCAGGCCAAACCTGGAGCTTATGTGAGGAGGTACAGGGCAAAAAGCCAAGGGACCCCTATCCATCACGTGGGACACACATCCATACCCACAAGAGCAAGCATACATACAAACTCACTGACTACCGACAAAAAAATAACTGCCACAAAAGAAGAATATTTCTTTAATTTTGCAGACCCTAAATGAGAGAAATAGCTTTGAACAAAAAGTGCAAACATAAAAATACATAAAGCACAAAATATTTGAGAGTTGAAAGCAGAAGTATATTTACTTTAAATTAAACGATAAGAATTAAGAAGTGACTGGTTAGGTACATGTAAAGTAAGTCCTTACCCACACCTAGATATAAAGTAGGGAGGGTAAGCAGCTCCCTCTAATCTCCCTGGGCAGGACAGTGTCTCTGACACGACGCGAAACACAGTCTTTGCCAGCCTAACGAGGCAGAAAAGCCAGACGAGACCACAGAATGAGACTTCAGAAACAAACTTTGTTATAATTAGCTCAGGCTTCATTTCAAAGATGGAATGAGGCACTAATTACGTTAATCTGGAGGATCTTGGAAAATTCTCAGTTTTTTTGTTGTTGCTGTAGTAATAGTGCTGTAATAAAATCTCATGTTCTTGTGGAACTGAAACATCTAACCCCAACAATACTAAAGAAAAAATAGCGATTGTGCAGTTGGCCCTGTCATCGAAATATGTGTCTGGTCCTTTTACCTAGGTCAACTACCTAGGAGTGTGTGTGTGTGTGTGTGTGTGTGTGTGTGTGTGTGTGTGTGTGTGTGTGTGTGTGTGTGTGTGTGTGTGTGT
>JAODKC010000045.1:7428378-7452233 GCA_026777985.1 Mormyrops attenuatus
CCGCCCCGACTCTGCTCGGCCGCCCCCGCGGCCGGGCGTCCGCGCGCGGGCCCCCCCCCGCCACACACCCAAACAAATCTGTAGACAGGATCAGGCTCATTGTCTATGAATTCTATTAGAGTGGAAGAGGAGAAAGCAAACAATAGGTACCTACTTTCATTTTCTTTTAGTTTAAGTGATATTGTATTAGCCCTCAAGGACAAACCATGAGCCAGAGAATTCAGTCAACAATGCAGCAATACGAAGATAATTCATAGCATGGCACAGGTGGCTTCCAAAAGAAAACAGACTAAATTTTGGTCAACAAGATAGACGCAGTCATAAACTCAAGTAAATAAGCATGAGCTATGGTTCAAGTAAGTCCTTTTTGAAGCTACATTCTGCACCATGACACATTTCAAATGTCTCTATGGTGTCAGAAGTTTACTGCTGAAAAAATGTAATACCAAGTTGTTTTATTGTAGCCTTTGTCATTATGTGAATAAACCTATTAGTGAAATAAAGTTTCTCTGTGCTGACAAAGTTAAGCAAATCTTTGATCTTCTGCTAGATTTTGCTAGATCCACCATTCAATACTAACAGATTGACCATGCTTGTATGGAAAATTCCCAAATCCGTTGAGCATTTGTCTGCTATTTTGTTTAGTTGATGTTATGTTATATAATGACAAATGCAAGACTTAAATCAATTTTGCTATAAACAAGCAAAAAGTCTGCATGAAACATTACATCTAAGCAAGTCAGTAGCTTGGAGAGTGTTATGTCCTTGCAGTTGTTAGTTGAGACACTGGACTTTGGAAATTCAGAAAGATTATGGGAAATTCACCCATAATCTTGTCCAGAATAAGACATTTCGAAAATGGATGGATGAATTAATAATAAAGGAAGGTTTTACAAAGATGAAAAGAAGGTCACTGAGATCTTTATCAGACAATGAGGAATATTTGGAATAGAGATAAATATATCATGTTTAGTGGTGGCTTGTTAATTACAGGCAGACACTGTTTAATTAGATTTGTGCATATAGGAATTAAGAAGCTAGTAAACAAGTGCATGATTTAGATGTTGTAATTAATGTAGTCAATTCAGTCAGTGTAACAAGGGTAAATGGATCAAGACACTCAAGATGTGGGGCTGCTACAACAATAAGAGTCAGTTCGCACATCTGTGGGAGTTGGGGTGATATTATTATTATTAGTAGAAGTAGTTGTTCTTGTTGTTGTATTATTAGTAGTAGAAATAGTAGTAGCAGTAGTAGTAGAACTGTTACTATTGTTGTTGTACAACAATAATAATGTAATGTAGAATTATGTCAAAGAAACATTCATTTTTGTACTTCTTTTTTTCTTGTTGAAATTATCATAGTAAAGGTATGGAAACAGTCCCACTGATGAATTTCTTGAATTTGTTGAATTTAAGCTGTAGATCCAAAAAGGGAAGACAAGCAGTATGAACACACAGCATTATCCAATTGATTTGGGTAAACAAAGTAAAACTGCAGAACATTTGCAGAAGCACAACAAAGAACAATGTGAGAAAAAAATCCTATAATTAGAACTGCGCTGACAGCATGTTAGAGACGAAGCACAATGTCACAAAAGATTAATTACACCTCTTGCCTAAAAGCACTGGGCATCTTTCAAAAGGATTTCAGTTGTACGTAATAACAAAGCGCTCCAGTCAAACAGCCAATCATTCAGTCACATTAATCTCTGTAGATGTTGTCACATCTCCAAACAGATCATATTATTGGCCGTGGTATCATTTTAAAATTGTACAGATCAATTCATTATACAGGTCATTACATCTCATTGGATCAAACATCATTAATACTTTACATGTTGTTACACTTATTTATAACCGTCACCCTTAAATTTGACTCAATGAGAGATACACAACCCCCCAGGGCTGTTACTGCTCATGGTTCTGTTTGTACTTTTCAGGTGTAAGTATTTAAGTAAGTGTCTGTAATTACCTTAAACCTCGGAGGGGGGAAATCTGTTTTTAACCTCGAACAACAGATTCAGCAGATTTTTAGAGTTACATTTCCTTCTCTGTTTCCCATGAACAACACCAAAATCACTGCGAGCTAACACAGGGGATGGAAATGAATTTGATTCTTCAATACTATCCCATGCATGCTGCATGTATTTATCATAGATTCAGTTATGACTGCATCTTTTCAATTCTTTTATTTTCTGTGCATCGCCAGACTGCTTTTCATAAGCAGAATTCAAAAAAGAATATGACTAATTGCACATAGTGAATACTTGATTTGATTGTGCTACATGCTACGTGGGATGTTTGATAATAACGTTTGCCATAGCACTGAGCTATCTTTCATTTTTTAAGGTGCGCACTGGAATCTAAAAAGATATATAAACAAAGATCTCATAATAAATTGTTTGGCAATGTGCATTTTTTTCTTGTTTATTTTTTATACTAACTTTCTGAGTGGCAGAATCAAAGATATTTTTTTCGTCCTGTTAATATTAGCAAGATTGCTCGTAAAATGCTATTATTTATCGCTCAGTTACATTGAGTACTTGGATAATATCTAATGCCTAGCTACTAAATCTGCATCTGCCTGCTCTGAGAGTATTCACGGGGACTACATTACTGATCCATCCATCCATCCATCTTCCAACTGTTCCTGCTGGTCTGCATTGCAGGGGACCCGGGCGGCACAGAGCATAATACCGTGAACCTCTCTGGGTGGGATGCTTGCACACCACAGGGCTCGTACACACTCACACGCACAGTCACATACTATGGGCAGTTTAGAGACGCCACTTAGCCTAACTGCATGTGTTTGGACAGCGGGAGGAAACCGGAGCACCCAAAGGAAAGCCTAGAAGTGCAAGGTGATGGTGCTACCCATCTTTTGCTTTTTGTTTTTCACACTTATTGTTATGGGTATAACAAAACATAGTTTTTTTTCAGTGACATACAATGATGATATTTGTTAAATTATGTAACACATAATGCCTCTTCTACAAACTTAATTGCACAGTCAATAATTGGTTATATCAGCTTATCAGCAATGACTGTAACCAGACACCTCCTGTAGATATTCATCAGAGTTTCAGGGCACCTAGGAATTTTAGTAAAGTTCTCCATGCAGAACTACTCCAACTTAGGAACATCTGCTGGCTTTACAGTGATGAACTGTTCATATGAAGTCCTGCCATTAGATTTCAGTGGGGTTCATGTTTGGAGTAAGCCAATTGAAACACCAAATTTTGGTTGTTCCACCTTTCTGGTGTAGGCTCGCAAGTGTTTTTGTCTTCTCCCTCAAGCCAGCTATGTTTCAGTTCCTGCTTGCAGACAGATGTACTAACGCAGCCATGTGGAATTCTCTGGTACAGAGAACAATCCACAGATCTCTGGAAAATGACATAACTTTAGGCTCATATTTTCTCCCAGACTGCTTATGAAAACAGATGAAAATCAGAGATGGAACATATTCACTTTTACAGTATTTTATAATCTGGTCATTAAGCCTCATTTTTTTGTTTTGTTTATTTTATGTCCTTTTAAATGTTTTTAATTTACAGATTGCATTTATTAAATAAAAAACGGTTATAACACTCTGTGAAAAGCATATTTGCTTACTTCATGGGACTTACCTGTTTTTCTAATGCACAACAACTTCTTACATGTATTTGGCATGAAAAAGAAACACTATATTGTAATATTGCAAAACATTACTTTGGAAATTACTATTACAAATTTTTAACCACCACTATGTCGTTATATATAAAAATAGATGCAATGTACACTGTGCTTCATATATTTATTTGAATGCAGCACAAATACTGCAAAATGACTTCAAAACAGTCTTCAAAAACATTTTTCTTTTTATGTTCTATGTGACTTTTCCTGTAATGAGAATAGTATGTAAAAGCTGTACATGCAGCATGAAATACTTAAACATAAGCAAGAATATTTTGTGGGGGGGTACTATTTGAATTCATTTTAACTTCCCACACAAAGCATAGGAGTTGTGGAATGAGAAGTTTTATTTTGTGGCTTATTTTTGTTGAATTTATTTGGTGCAGTGACACCCTGGAATTTCCTTTGGGATCAATAAAGCTACTGCATCTATCTATCTATCTATCTATCTATCTGTCTGTCTGTCTGTCTGTCATCTGCCATCTGCCATGAACTGAGTTAGCCTATGCAGAAACTTTATCCATGCTATATGACATGATGCCTGATTTTTATATGTGAAGAACAAATACATGGACCTTGCTTTGTATGTGTTTCACCTGATCAACCTGATCTACCAAAGGGAGCAATTATTAATGACCTACTGTATTTCCACCTGGATGCTACCATGGTTAATCCCTATTTTTTTCTGTTCCTTTCTTTCATGCTATAATTAAGCAGAATAATGTGTCCCCAATTTGAGAGGCAGTTGACTGCTTGTGGAGGATCCACCCATACATTTCCCATGCCAACACCCCAACGGAAGGGTTCATGCACACAGACATTCACTACCACTGAGCAAAGCTAAGGTCTTTCTTGGCCTGAGGAGCTGTGTAGAGTGGGACGAGTAAGCAAAGCCCTACCATCCTGGAAGCAGCCAGGTCCCCACAGAGGGGGCCTCTGGCCTGTGGAGAAATCATGCAAAGGGGGTCAATCCACTGTAAAGGAAATAAAACCTAACATGGTAACGGCACTTTGCAACTGACTACATTTCAAAATTCAAGCCTGCAAGTGTAATACCCTTGTAAAATAATATTAAGTCAATAAAATGGCACGTAAACTGCTTTTGGAATAATTTTTTGATGATTTTTATATTTCTCATAAATATTTCTGCTGTCATATCCAATATATCTTGCTGTGAATTGGCACTGGTATGGCCTCATATAAATTTCACATATAAGGGTTTCTGCAAACAGATCACAATATTATATGTATGTTCCTTATGAGTATGTTCCTTAAAAATGGTGTTACGTTCCGTTGAACTTTTCTTTTCATCTGCTTGTGGGAATTGCAGTTCTCCCAATAGTATCACGCAAAAAAAGAAATTAGAAACAAAGAAAATATGGAGTTATAAAATGAAACTCAGTTATTGAAGAAAAGAACCCATCCAAAAATGTTAATTTTGATACAATGTAGCTACTGCATGTGACGGCTAAACTGGGGGTTCTCCGAATTAGGTGACTTTGACATGTTACTTTGAAATGTTTTACTGCATTATAAGAACAAACTGTCTATGCAATAGTTAAAGTCTATCTGCCTACTGAATTATAAGATAAGTTCACAAAAAGATCATTGCATGAATACTGGGGGAAAAACGTCTGTAAATGAGAACCCTGCTATGCGATACGATGTAGAATTATGGCTACAAACTGAAAATGAACGACGGGAAACAAGTGCAATGAATAAGGTGCCTCTTCTCATTATGAAAATGGTGGCTTGATAACTTGCAGTTCAATTCGTGGTTTTTTTTTGGGGGGGGGGGTGTATTATGAAACTACATTGAGGTCCTGATAAACCCAGGGATCATTATAAAACCACAACCTCCACAATAGCACACAGCTTGCTTTCAGATTGGTCATGAATGACTGACTTTGTCTCATCACTAAACAACCAGACGGGCCCTGGACATCACTATAATCTCTAAACATCCCTGTTGAATTTCATAGCATCATCATGAATGACTGGCAGTTTGTCTTGATATTAGATTGATAATATTTAATTTGTTTAAAAATACATATTTATTTAATAACCCCCGTTATAAAAGTAACATTGTATTGGTTTCACTCTCAAAAAAATGAATGAAAATAAACCATTTTTAGAGTGAAAAGTGTTCTGATGAATGAGTAAAAAGTCCTTTTTATAGTGATATACAACGTATATTTTATATGTATACTTTCAGTTGTGAGCTAATTAAACTGATGACATTACAGGCATCTGTATCTTTAGCTGACAGCGGCCTACACGGGTAAAAAACATCGCGTGAATTAACGAAAACAGAACAGGAAACTTGAAAAAGGTGCATCCAATTATTTTTTTTTCCACCCAGACATCACTGTAAAAATCTAGAGAATAAAACCAAAACACTTTTAGGAAATACTACTTATGTTGAAGACAAAAATAAGTTTTGATTTGCTTTCATATTATGAAAGCAAAATTATATTTTCCTTCTGTTCGACCGTGCGTATATCCACAACAAAAAAAAGAACTCATTAGTGGATAAACTTTTCAAACGGCAATTAAATCTAACCACAGATTATGTGGATTTATTGGGAAAACCATAGATTATTATTTAGATGGCCGCTATTGAATTTTTGTTTAATATATAGTGGAGACATCACGAGAAAATCATTTTGAACTAGCCTTTTTAAGAGATGAAGCAAAATTTAAATTGCTTTAATGAAACAGTCATTTAAACCGCATTTAACGACATCGTTGCAGAATTTTTGAATGCACTTACAAAAAAGCCTGTTGCTTGTACTACAATCCTGTGTACTAGCTATATCAAAAGTTATGTAGGTGCAAATAAAAGCATAACCGTGTTGTTTGTTTGTTGTTTTACTGTGCAATATATAATGACACTCCTCCTGTGTTATAGATGCCTCAGCCTGTGCTGTCTTTTCACAACAAAGCCAGTTGCTGAATGTCAAGCTTCATTCTGAGTTGAGAGCGCAACAGGATTCCACGGGAGCGTGAATTGTGAAGTTCTTAACTTTCTGACTGCACCATTTTCTTTCTTTTGCTGCTACCTTTGCAATATTAATGGAAATATAGAATGCATGCTTTATTAGAATATAAGAGAATATAAGAGAATACATTGTTTAATTGTTAAATTATAAATTGTCCTTCGATTAAACTATACATATGATGTGCTGTTGTTTTTTTAACGAACTACATGTTACTCGTTTTTTTTGTGGTTGCCCTTTGCTCATATTAAGAAACCGGTAAATGCATAGCTGGCCACCAGACTGTGGAAGTTACGGAAGCAGTGTCCTAAGAAAAAGTCATGCCAAACTTTTAGAGGAGCATGATTTAAAAATAGGAACGGGGAAGAATAAATAAATATTAAAAGCTTCCGAAATACACAATTCTCGTTTGACCCAAACGAAAATTGCCCGTTATCAAGGCTATGGGCTTACAGGATTTTTTTCTATTGCGCAGCCTATATTTATATGATCTATTAATATTCCATAATGCGGTACTTATTATCGTTCATCGGACTCTCTATAATATAGTATAGTGTATAGTATTTATAGTATTTGCTATTTAAAGTGAGCTATGCTATTTAGCTGTCCTGTAGCTTACTTTCCTGTACACCCTCCTCATTAGTAAATAAATCTGGTCCTCCTTAGGGAACAGACATCATCGTCCAGGAAGATATATAATTATATCTCAATGAATTTAAATGATGCAAAAATGAGCTTTAAAATATTTGAGTGCACTTCTTAAATTCTGCGAAATACCTATCTCAGTGCCTCACGGTTTGGTAGCCATGGATTAGTTTGAATTCATTCATAACATGACAACTTTTCTAAATTATAAAAAGCATAATTTTAATGCGACGCGTGTGTTAGCATAGTTTTGGCGGTGATGGGAATTGTCTCTTACTGTGAGAATAGGCCTATCACTGAATTTTCTTTTGATGTTTTGCATTAGCCTACCGTTACGGTACAGAGGCAAAGTCTGCAGCATCCCGCCTAGATGCGTCGTACATTTCTGAGGATGAAATATAAAAATACTTTTGCACAGACTACAGTTACGTAACACTGGAACGACTAGTCAACCTCCCCGCAACGGGGTGTTTTCTTAAACAAATCTAAAAAAAAAAAAAAAAGAATCTAATTGCATGTATCAGTTGACATGCACTAACATTCCATATTTAAAAATAATAAAAAAAGGAAAAAATTAAAATAGCTGGTAACTTTATTTGATATTCCACGCGAGTGAAAAATGTCGGTCTGTCTTCATTTGGTTGTTGTTTTGTTTGTTAAGACAATTGCTTATTTGGATTTTTGCCCCGGGGTAGCTTCCTTTTTCATCCTGCCGACACTGGCGCCGTCCAAACCATAACTTGTCTGGTGTACTTAAAGCTTTTAGTGAGCAATTGCCTGTTGCTTTTCACTTAGCTGTGCCATTATAAGGACCAAGAAAAGCCTTAAATAGCTGTAATATTGTGTGATAGACTGTCATTGCCAGTTAAATCCCATTTACGAGTTAATGACTGATTACTTTAACTAGTGTCATTTAAATTGGTGTAGATTTATACCTTACATGTTTGTTTAGCCAACTTTTTGTTTGCTGTACTAGTTTTAAAACTAGTATATATTGATATGGAATCTAAAAACTGAATTGAAATAAGCAATGGTCGTTAATCAGACAACTGTCTTTTTTAATGAAAACCCTCAAGTGATGTTTTTACTGTAAATCATCTGTGTGGGTTCAACTAATGAGAAAAACGGGTCTGCCCTACTGGTTAATTATTCTAAAACTGGTCTAGAGACTATGTTCCTATACGACTTCAGCCCCCGAGCTATCAACAAACATCTTCAGCAAGCCGTCTAAGATTACTCCTCTTTTTTCCGTATCTGCCTTGATGTGTTTGAGACGATAATTAGCCAATCAAATGAAACTCCGGCAACGTCATCAGCCAAAGTTAACCAGCTGATTGGAAGGCGGCGAGATAACAGGCACTGCGCCGCTTTAAAAGCTGAAACTAAACCAGATGCAAAGATTCTTGCTAACCGCTGTTCCGAGAAGTTGAGGAAACACGGGCGCAGTTCAGGACTGTCAGTTCAATTAAAGTTGTATGGCCCCATACTCTTGTAATATGAATCCTGTTCAGGGGTCTCCATCCCAAGAGCTAAATCTGCAAGAGAAAGGAAATTCTGAGAAGGAAGACATTAAACCAAAAGACAAGTTTTCCAAAGGATGTAAAAGTAAAACCTTTAGTCTTCCTTTTAGTGTGGAATCCCTTATATCTCACAGAACGACCTGCAGAGCGCAATATTCTTCCTTTGACGCAGATTTGGGTGTATCTAAGCCTGGCGCAGAACCAACGAAACAAAATCTTCCGAGGACGATATATACAGGGAGTAACATATCTGTGGACGGTTTTGCAAGCTTGTCGGACTGCGCCAGAAATGAAAATGAAGAAGTTAACGAAAAGGATCAGAGACCCTGGATCGAGACTTCGTCTTATTCCGCTTCTCCTAGTAAGTTCACTTTGCCCTGTCATTAGCGCTGAAGTATAGCCTAGATCTTGCTGGGCAGTTTTGCACATTTTTTGAAAATATCAAATAATTACAGCGATTGGCATAGAAAAATATAACAGTGGTTTTAGTCGTCGCATTTTATCACAATTTTGTTTTCGTTGTTGCCGTTGTTGTTGTTGTTTAGGATGATGATGAGGAGGAGGAGGAGGAGGAGGTTGATGATTAGTTCCTTGTCTTTGCATGTTTTTGTAAAATTGTTCGAGTAAATGCTTCGCTGGTTTTTAATGACGATAGTAAACTGCATGCTCTGCAGTTATAACAGCAATAACTTTCCTGCTGCCTTTCAATAATGGATTTAGTGGGAACTTAAAACTTATAAGGAATGAAAATGTTGTGTGAATATGTGACAAGAAGAACACAACCTTCACTTACAATATAATTTTCTGACATACTGTACCTTGAGGTCATGTTTTGTTAAGTTTTCACTGGTAGTATCAACAGCGTTCCCCTGGGACTGTAAACGGCAATATTCTGGCTCTCATGATAACTGACATATAGCAATGATAATTAATACACACATTCACCTTTCAAATCCTTTACCGAGAAAAGACATAATAGTTCCATGATGTAATATCAGGGCATATAGTGGCATTTTTAATATTCAGAATCGTTGTATTAGAAAAAGCTATGATTATGATTTGAATTTGAATTTGCGCAATAACAGGTTTCTTGTTTTTATTAAACAGGACATTCCAGTCCATCTCCGTGCCCCCTCAGGAAACACAAGAACAACAGAAAACCTCGTACGCCTTTTACGACATCACAGTTGCTTTCTTTGGAGAGAAAGTTTCGCCAGAAACAGTACCTTTCCATAGCAGAAAGAGCAGAATTCTCCAATTCACTTAATCTGACGGAGACACAAGTCAAAATCTGGTTCCAGAACAGGAGGGCTAAAGCCAAGAGACTCCAGGAGGCCGAACTGGAAAAGTTTAAACTCGCAACAAAGCCCCTCGTACCTGCGTTTGCCTTTCCCTTCCCTCTTGGTGCTCACGTAGGATCTCCATCAGTTTACGGACCTTCTAATTCATATCCAAGACCTTCCTTGCCCGTTCCCGGACTTTTTGGTGGACCTGTGACTTATGGAATGTATTATCTGTCTTAAACAAGTCAAACCTCATATAAATACATAAAGTTTGTACAGTCATGTTTATGAGCTCATGTTGCCGGTGTGTGTAAAACACAGGGTGACCCGTAAAAGAGTCAAAATCTAAATTCTATTTTTTTTCTAAAGAATGTAGGAACGTTACAAACCATTTATGAGTTCATATGCATAGAGTTTTTATACACTATATAATTTCAACGAATATAAACGTGTTCTTTAACTTGGAACAAGGAAATTGTCTTTTCGGGTGTGTAAAATTGCAGGGGGTATTACATATAACCTTACGGACTGCTCACATTCTTTCTATTCTTGCTTTTTTATTTTTTGGCTAAAGTAATTCCTCTGTAACATAATATATACAGTTTTTGGACAGAGTAGTTTTTGATAAAATCTAGGAAAATATAAAATTCTAACATATAGGTTACAGTAATACCTGCCTAAGTGAAGACGCATCTAAGATCCCGTTAAACTTTGAACTATGAATAGCCTATATGAACACACCTCGTAAATGACATGAACTTAATTCTGACTGAGAATTATCGCTTGTTTAATGTTTCGATATCCTTAGACTGAGAACCAAAGCCGACTAGGTATCCATCTTAACGCAGTTTAATCTTCTATTGTATGTTTCACCAGCAAACGAAGGGCATTTGAGTGAATCTACGGTGAAGACAACGGAAAGTGGCAAACTGAATTGCCTTCTAAATACGTTTTCTGCCTAAGCAAAGACTGTAACATAGAGATAAAATTATATTTTTGGAGTCTAAAGAGGCAAATCGTTTGAAGATGTATTTTGCAGGGGAAGTGCTTACATTATTTAATATGTACCATTTTTGAACACTACCGTTTTATGACAAATACAGCTGTAGTCGCACTTGTCATTTTTTAATGCTTGAAAGTCTTTGCAGACACTGCTATGCAGTTAGTGCATTAACGTCTATTTGCTTGTTTTTTTTAATGTACAGTGTTGTACTATTTCGAAGTATTTTGATACATATTTACGTTTAAGTAGTTTGACTGGCGCTGAAATTCAAGGCAAAGATGACAAGTGAATCACACGTGTGTAATGTCCCTATGCAAGAGGGCCATCACGTTCACAGAGCTGAAGAGAATACAGATGACAAATTTAAGTAATTGGCCTGAATTTTAATTTAAAGATTCGTTACTGACTAATTGCACATCCATTTTCCTTGAGGAATCACTAGAGAGCCCTGGGTTTCTGCAAAATGTAATTCACTGTATTACTGTAAACACTAGGCCTAGACCTTGGCTGTTGTCTGTTTCAGGATCAAGACTGATTGTTCATATTTATAGAATGTGTTTCATATGTGTTCATGTATATATGTTAATTTGTACAGATAAACCTTGTGTAAAATAAATAAAGCATTTAAATGTACGTAGTGGACGTACTACCTAGTTGTTTTTGTTTTCTAAGAATTACAGTGTGTATATAAAAAAGATTCCTCCCACGAAATGGGAATCTGAAATGTCATCTGGAATTAAAACAGCACAATATAGGCCTACTTTGGGGTAATATTTTCTATGCGGTTATACATGTGTTTAGGAGATAAGGCATACAGACATTAGGGTTTGGAAAATTCAACTTTTCTTACGCTGAATGTATCTGGCAGTTTTTTACAGGCCACTATGGCTGGTTTATCACGGTATGATTGTGTTGCTCATAAACATGTACAGAAAAAAGGACCAATTTGTACCTTTGAGGGTACAATTACTTGTCACTGGGGCTGTACCCTCAAGGGTCTGACAATTGTAGGGAAATGTATCTTTTAAGGTACAGAAATTGTCTCTGGGGAACATTTTTGTACCATCGAGGGTACATTAATATTGTTTGTACCTCGAGGAACAAATTTGTACCAGGCTTTATATGATCTGTTAATCTTCCATAATGTGGCTTTTTTTTCTGACAGTATATTGTAGCCTATATAAACGTATAAGTTATGCATTAGACACTATACGCTTTGTTTTCTTATATATGTCTGGCCATTTAAAAAAGTTTTGCCATAGTTTTTCAGTAAGCCATTGAACCACCATATAGAAAACAGCAAGAAATACTCCTGGAATATCAACCATTAACTTAAGGCATGCCGTAGTATCGAAAAATCTCATTCAAACAAACTTAACGTTAACTTTCAGGTTAAGTAAACTGATTATATATTTCCTTTTTTAACATATTTAACTGTTGGAAGTAGATAAACATATGCACATAATTGTATTATTACCAGCAAAATTAACAAATGTAAATTTACAAACAAAATGTAAATGATAACAATCACCAATCTTAATTAGTAAGAAATGGTTCTAATGTTTTGGTTTGTTTGTTCTCCCTACAACTTTTCATGGGGAAAATGTTTCCATTTTCAATGTAGTCTTTATTAAACTTGATTTTCAAAACTGTAACAGTACAATATATTTGTATTTGATATTCTACAATGGCCCGCGACCCTGAATAGGAAAAGTGGTTTCAAAAAAAGGATGGATGGATGGACGGATGGATCTGTAATGGTCATTAAGTGTTAGGTGTTAAAATTATTATTCACGGCTGGAGTATTTAAGTAAACTTGCTTCTGTATTTTATTCTAAATGAATATAGCTGAGCTGATGATCAACTTCAAGATAGCGTTATTGAAAAACAAGGTGTGCATTGTAGCCTTTTAAATGTTATTTTTCAATAGAAGTCGATTATGGATAACCCAGTGCAGTGCAGTTTAAAGTGACATGAAATGTCAGCCAGCAGCATGAAATAAGATGGCTTTAGATGGAATTCTAGCAAACACAGGACCATAAATATTCACTTGTAGCTGCAGTGTGGCTTTTGGCAAGGCCAGATCCTCACGGTTTATGTCCCTCATTTTTTGGCAGCCTCATTCCTGCAGCCGGCCAAAATAGCATTTCATTTCTGGCTCACAACACCAGGGGAGCTGCCACTTCAGAAATCTCTATTACTACTTATACTTCACTGTTGTAAGTTCTTCCTAATGTTTTTTTTTTCCATTTTCTTCTTTTAAAATACAGAAAGTCCTTCCCACGGTCTGTCGACTAAATAGGTGGTGGATTACTGCTGCACGTTTACACAAAGTCCCGACGCTGACATGAATTATTCTACAAACGTACATTGTTTCCATGATATAGCATTATCTACAGGGTTTTAAACTCTTAGAACTAGTTTTTAAATGTATACAAAGACGGGATAACAGCTGAGGTTTTTGAGTGTGTTGTCAAGAATTGTAAATTATAATTTTCATCAAGACTAAATTACTCTACACTAATTACTAATTACTATAATTATTGTACATTCTACTTGAATAACCGTCTAAAACATTGAGGATTTATGTATTAAAATGGCTATTATTATTATTATTATTATTATTATTGATCGATAATATACCCTTACTTAAGAATAGCTGCTATGAACAACACTGTCCTTATTCTGTAGTGGCACTTGAAAAAGTAGTTGCCAAATTCAAACAGCAGATGGCAGCATAAGAAAAAGAAATACGCATACTCACGCACATGTGCACACACACACACACATAATTGTAATTATATCTTTCTGGGGACTCTCCATTCATTTCTAAGGGGAAAACTCTGATCACATCATGACGACCTTAACCCCTACCCAGCCCTAACCTTACACATGAGTAACCAAACGAAACATTTCTACTTTCTGCATTAATACTTTTTTGATTGCAGTCACAGATCTTTGTGGGAATATGAAGAATGGCCCCAACATTGTTAAAAAATCAGGCTTTTATTACAGTTGGGGGGACATATGTTCCCCACAATGTAATATAAACCTAATTCACACACGCATGCGCACAGGTTCTTTTAAGTGCTTGCGCGTTTCTCAAAACAGTGTGTACCCTGTAGCACAATAATTTGAATAACCAGCAAAATTAAGAAATTCATTCAAAACCTTTCATTCAAGTTTCAAAATGCAAATGTTAGTGATTCAATTAATAGCACCAAAACGTGAAATCTCTGTATCTCTGCCTAGAGCTCTCAGTCAAAATGTTTAGTCATGATGTCAACGTGAAAATATTTTTAAAAGTATTTTAAGAGTTAAAATTCATCAATTGTTGCTCGGCTTACTTCACTATCATTTCTCTATATCTGGAAGCTTTGAATAAAAAGTTACAGTAAAAATGAACCCAGTGTTTTAAGTAGTTATGTTGGAAAGAAGAAGACCAATTCTACATGGGTTGTCCAGTCGTTCCTACTGGTCTAGTCGCATTTTTACCGACATCACATCTGATACTCTCCCTCGCAATAGATTGGGGGAAAAATGTTCTAGCGTTCTTCATGCATCCTATACAAGAATCTGCTGGGATGCCATCACAGGCTGCATCCTTGCAGCGAGTAAAGAACATAGTTGTGTGGCTGGTAACGAGCACTTTCTAATTTTATCATACAACAAAATCTATATTTTTGAACTGTTTCCCTTATACTTCACCACTGAAGGAACCTTTCAGACAACTGCATTAACATTTTTCATGTGACGACTTGCATAAACGTTTAAATGTTTTACAGGGTATAAGTAAACAAACGAGAAGAATATAATTCTTTTTGGCGTCATGACTAATACAACTGATTTGGGGGCTATAATTCAAAGTGAATATACCTAATCCTACAAAAACCAAAGCCAAATAATTTGTGCATGAATGAAACCAATGAGGAATGACATTATGCTGACTTAAGGATGTGCAGCTTTGCATATGTGGTTATGACTTATGAGAAGTACCGTTTTCATTAGAGAATTTGTCCAAAGCAACCAAAGAATGACTGTAATACTGATAACCGGAACCTTTGAAAGGAGCAGCGTGTTGTCGGCGGAACGGGATAGCGTCTGCACCACGTGTTTTGTCTAGCGTTCGCGCTCAAGAGCTGTCGGTGGGATGTACCTTGCTGGCTGAGTGGTGACGTTATTGGCCTTTCCATTAGAAATGTAAGCATCTCTACTATGTTTTATGTAACTTTATCGCGTTTTCTTAATGTTTTATGTATGGACAGCTTAGGTTTAGGAGAATTGCTCATTATTTGTTAGCAATTTTTAATTAGATCATCACGAGGTATCGTTTTTAATATATTTAATTATCTGTTTGCATTAATAGTGTTGGCACACATATTATGTAGTACATAAAGTTTTATGCGCTGTTTAAATCAGCTCGATTGTCTTCTAACCCTTGCTGTATGCGTTGTAGCGGACCATGGCTAGCTGTCTGCAGTTACCCAGCCATTGAGATGTCAGCCAGATGCTACCGCTGATTCCCGTTTTTCGAGTCCGTTTGCCTCTCAGTTTGTCTGTTGTTGAATACCCAGCGGCTTAACAATGCTCCCGATCTTATTTTATCCGTTTGAAGAAAATGAGTGAGTTCCGAATACATCATGATGTCAACGAGCTGCTCAGTTTGCTCCACGTACGAGGAGGGGATGGAGCAGAAGTCTACATCGACTTACTGCAGAAAAACAGGACTCCTTATGTTACCACCACCGTGTCGGCGCACAGCGCGAAGGTAAGGGCATAAGCACGTGTATGGCCTTCATTCTGCTACGTGTTTAGGCAAAATTACCAAATAGTGTTTATTTGTGAAATGCATCATAAATGTGTAGATAAGGGGTGGCCAATCTTATCCACAAAGGACTGGGGTGTATGCAGGTTTTTGGGCTAACCTTTAGGTCAGCTGTTCAAACCCAGGTGTGAGGACGCTTCAGCCAATCAGTCCTCTAATTAGTGACCTAATTAGGCAGTTGCAGTGAAAACCCACACACACAGTGGCCCTTTCTGGATAAGATTGGCCACCCCTGGTGTAGATGCATATCTTGCTGACAACCCCCACCCCATGATCTTTTATATTAAACAGGTGAAAATTGCAGAGTTTTCTAAAACCCCGGATGACTTCTTGAGGAAGTATGAGGAAATGAAGTCAAAGAACGTCCGCAACCTCGATCCCCTAGTTTACTTGTTGTCAAAACTCACAGAGGATAAAGAGGTAACAGCTGGAGTTTTGGGGAAATAAAATGCTATTGCATAAGTCATTTTTGACATCACTGTTACATGCCGTTAAAAGGTTAATCTACACGTATATATCTACATCCGCTACATTTTTCCCAGACCCTGCATTGCCTGCAGCAAAATGCGAAGGAGAGATCGGAGACATCCTCCAACACTACAGCCAGCAGTAGCACAAATTTCACCATACCTTCAACCTCTACTAAGATGTCTATGCAGGAGCTGGAGGAGCTACGGAAGAAGCTCGGAACTGTCACTGCCAGCTCAACAGTGCAGCAGGTGCACTGCACTCATATGTGCATCATATCAGTTTCTGTGGCTCGCCTTTGATTTTGGCACGTCACCACTGCATCTGGACTCAAGCTGTCCAGTGTCAGTCATTGCACTGGTTTCACTTTATCTGATGCGTTGCCATTTAAAAACTGTCTTCCTTGTAGTCAGCTGAAGTTACCCGAAAGATGTTGAGGGAAAGACACAGTAAGAAGAATCCCACCATGCTGAACCCTGTGTTTCCAAACTGGGTCTATGAAAGACCCGCACTCATCGGCGATTTCCTTACTGGCGCGCCTGGAGTCATCGATCCAGCTCATGCTGTAGGTGAGTGCTCCAGTATCTTAGATGTTCATAACTCCTTTCTTAAATGGGCAGCTGCCTGGTACCTTTCAGTACAGGACTCGTTTCAGCTTTTTGTTTTTATAGCATTTCCTACGTAAGTATTTCTCTCCCGTACGCTGTTCAGTTTCTTTAAAAAAAATAGGAACTCCTAGGACTAGGAACTAAATTTGTTGCGGTGTCATTGGGGAATCTGTAGGATACTGCAGGCCGCTGGTCTCTCACGTGACCCATTTAAAAGCAGAATGATGGAGAATGTAGAAGGTTTTTACACCATGGTTTTAACTTTCTGTCTCACCGTTACATGTTCCCAGGTACCATGCCGCTGGCGGCCCAGGAGCAGGCGCTGGTTGAAGACCTGTTATATGTGCTGTCAGGAGTCGACGGGAGGGACGTCGTAGCACAGCCCGTGTTGGGTCGACAGAGCCGTTCCTTCATCATCGATCCAACCTTAGACATGTCGGTCAAGGAGCTTGTGAACAGGATCTTGCCAGTCGCAGCCAGCTACTCCACAATTACCCGGTAAGGAATTTCGATTAATATTTCGGATGTCGGACATAGAAGACCCCTTAAACCCGCTTCAGCTTACTGTCGATTAATCTGTGTACTACCTGCAGTTTCTCAACAATATTATTATTTGTGCATCCTGTATAACAATCTCATCTCTGTGTCACATTACTTATTTATTATTGCATCTATGTATTGTTATATTGCACAAGCTTGTCCTCTATCGCACTGCCGTTTGTTCTATCCCCCCATGTCGTCATGCACCCGCTCTCATACCCCTCAACTATGGCACAAGAATTCCACCACATTCCCCAAATACCTGTGACCGTAAAACTTCCCACTTGCCCTGCTATTTAACTCCAACTGCATGTTCATATTTGCTACATTTTTTTTTTATATATCTGGGCAGTGGTGGCCTAGCGGTTAGGGAAGCGCACTTGTAATTGAAAGATTGCTGGTTCGAATCCCCGACCAGCAAGGCACCACTGACGTACCCTGAGCAAGGTACCGCCCCCAAGCACTGCTCCCCGGGCGCTGAATTAGCTGCCCCCTGCTATGTCACATATGGGTTAAATGCAGAGGACACGTTTTGTTGTGTGCTGTGGTGTGTCAACGCTGATCACCAAATTCTAAATTCATAGTAATAGACAGTAATCATATCCTGTTTGTTTAAAATTCATTATTTTTTTGTATTATCCTGTGATTTCTCTCACCCAGCTTTATAGAGGAGAAGTCGTCTTTCGAGTACGGCCAGGTGAATCACGCCCTCACAGCCGCCATGAGGACGCTGATGAAGGAGTATTTGATTCTGGTAACGCAGCTAGAGCACCTGCACAGGCAGGGATTGCTCTCGCTTCAGAAGATGTGGTTTTATATTCAGCCAACCATGAGAACCATGGAGATCCTTGCTTCGATTGGTAAGCCTGGCTGTCTGTATGCAGAGCGCCATGTGCCCTTGACCTTAGCGTTCGCTAACGCTGTCTGTTCTTGGTTGCTTCCCAGCCACCTCTGTTGACAAAGGAGACTGCATGGGTGGGGCTACATTAAGCCTTCTCCATGACCGCACGTTCAACTACACCGGAGACAATCAAGCCCAGGAGCTGTGTCTATACCTCACAAAAGCAGCTAGCGTCCCTTACTTTGAGATACTTGAGAAGTGGATCTACAGGGGCATCATTAAAGATCCATACAGGTATTGAGTCTGATTTATTTACAGAAGATCTTTTGAGCTTGGCTGTCATTAAATGCTGATACAATATTAGTTCACACCTCTGTTTGGGTCGTAATTGCACAACTTAGTTATTTGGAGTATTACGGTATGGCCTTTTTATTGTTGACAAACTTTTTGCCCTAAATTGTTGTCGCACTAGTGAATTTATGGTGGAAGAGCATGAGCTTCAGAAGGAGAAGATTCAGGAGGACTATAACGATAAGTACTGGGATCAGCGGTACACAATCGTGCAGCACAGAATCCCATCCTTCCTCCAAAAGATGGCCGACAAAATATTAAGCACTGGTTAGTGCTTGTTTTTGGGCATGCATGTGTGTGTGTGTGTGTGTGTGTGTGCGCGCGCGCATGTGTGTGTGTGTGTGTGTGTGTGTGGTTGTATATGCTCACGTGTATATACACACAACTATGGAAAAAATTAAGAGACCGCAGCACCATTTTGTGTTTCTTTCATTTCTCATTTTATGGGTGTAAATCTGTGGATAATATACATATTTTTTGCTAACCACAGCCTGGTTCTTCTCTGTTCCTCATTAATGAAGGGCTTCTTCCTTGCTTTATGGGACTTCAGTCCTGCTTCTGGGAGCCTGATGTGAACTGTCCTAGCAATGCACTTCACGCCGCTTAATGTTTCCCATTCCTTTTGAAGGTCACTTGAAGCCATCCTCTGATTTATGAGGCACTGCCGAACGGTCATCTCTGGCATTAGAAAGTCACTTCTGCCCTCTACCTGGCTGGTTTCTGGTCATTCCCAGTGTCTCCTGCTTCCCCTTATTCTTGTGTACTGCTGTCTTAGATATTTTGGACCCGGAAGCAACCTGCTGCTCAGTGTAACCTTCTGCCAGCAGAACCAGGATTAAACCAGGATTTAAAAATTCAGATTTGTTTTAAAACAATGGTCTCTTTAATGGTCTCATTTTTTTCCCCAATGTATGTATCTCTGTGTCTGTGTGTGTGTCTGTGTGTGTGTGATGAGCGTCACCATTTTTGATTTTGATGAAATTTGGCCTGTGAATTACACATTTATTGTTAACAACGTTAGCAATAAATAATGGAAACTGTATCTTTTTCTGTTATTCTGTAATGTGTGGTAAAGGGAAGTATCTGAATGTGGTGAGGGAGTGTGGTCGAGATGTGACGTGCCCGGACGCCAAAGAAGTCCTGTACACTCTGAAGGAAAGAGCCTACGTTGAGCAGATTGAAAAGGCGTATAATTATGCCAGCAAGGTCCTCCTCAGCTTCCTGATGGAAGAGAAGGAGCTCGTGACAAGACTCAGGTAAAGGGCTCTTGTGAGATAGGTTGATTGCATTACCGATCAAAGTCTTTCAGTAAATTTTCTTGTTTTAATGCTTTTTTTGTGTCTACCATCCTATGCTTCTTTAAGCTTTCTCTTGAGTATGTTCTATTCACTTCAGTCATTTCCCGTTTCACTTATTGTGTGTTTACTGAAATTATTCAAGTTAATTGACCCTTGAAGATATTATAGTATTGGCCGTCCTCCTGGGGTTTGAACTAGCACAGGAAATGGCGTCAAGTCTACATTAACACTGGCCCTCCTGAGATGCAGCCCTGCTTTTCTTCTGTAGATCGATTAAGCACTACTTCCTAATGGACAAGGGAGACTTCTTTGTTCATTTTATGGACCTGACTGAGGAGGAGCTGAAAAAACAAGTGGATGACATCATTCCTCCCAGACTGGAAGCCTTGCTGGAGCTGGCTCTGCGGATGAGCACTGCAAACACAGACCCATTTAAAGATGACCTAAAGGTGCTCGATTTGTTTGTGCTCGGTCAGTTATTTTTCCCCAAGATTGACACACAATTTATTGAAATGCTCCTTAATAATAAGAAAGCTAGGTATTCCATAGCGCTGGTTGCCTTTGATACTCTTAGCGGGAATTAATAGGGAGGAGTTCCAAGACTGTCCACATGGGTGCGCCAGTTAGCTTGCAGTGTGACATTTCTTGAATGAAGAGTTTGTTTTTCACCAGCAAAAGTTGACTTTCTTGTCAGAAGAAAAGTTAACAACTGATTTAAGCACACAGAGGAAACGATGAAGCACATTGACTTTCTCATTGTGATTGGGTTGATCATGTTAGTGGCGGTTATTGTCAAATATAGGAGAAAACATATGAGAATTTTTAAATATAATTGCAATTTAAATATATCACCAAATTTAAAAACCCCTTTTCAAGACATTAATTTATCCAAATAGGTGTCCTTACAATTTGTGAATTTATCTGATTTTGTACCGTAGTTGTTTTTTGATTTTTACAGATCGACTTGATGCCTCATGACGTCATCACACAACTCTTGCGGGTCCTGGCCATCGAGACAAAGCAGGAGAAGGCGATTATCAACGCTGACCCAACGGATGTCGCTCTCAGTGGCTTGGAGGCCTTTTCGTTCGATTACATTGTCAAATGGCCACTGTCGCTCATTATCAACCGGTGCGTAGCATGTTGCACTACTCATCCACCACTTCATAATTCTCTACCAGATCTTTTTCAATGCATTTTCAGTGTTTTTCTTATGCATAGTGTTGAAACAATGTGTGTATATATATGCAAAAATAATGTTTAAAGATAACGACTACATCAGAAACTGCATTTTTCAGCACTGGTTATTGAAGACCCCAGTAGCACAGAGTTGCCATTTATTTTCATAATTACAGGAAGGCTCTGACCAGGTATCAGATGTTGTTCCGGCACATGTTTTACTGTAAGCATGTGGAAAGACTGTTGTGCAACGTGTGGATTAGCAACAAAGCAGCTAACCAGTATTCTCTTCACTCAGCCAAGTGGTGAGTCTAAATACGATTTAGTATCGTTTAGAAAGTATGAACAGTGATGAATGCATGCACTTTATTCGTTGGATAACTGTTAAGTGCCGTACCTATATACATAGACAGTTTACATAAACAGTAAATGTCAGATAAATTCGTGTTTAGAAAACCCTGCGTGCAACATGTTGAAAATTACGTATTGCTGCAGTAATTATCACCAGATTGTCCAATAACAGTGGTGTGTTGATTATCCTATATCAGTCTTTTTTCTTTTCCTTTCCTCTGTATAGGTTCGCTGCAGCCTTCGCGCTAAGACAGCGGATGCTGAATTTTGTCCAGAACATTCAGTATTACATGATGTTTGAAGTCATGGAGCCGACGTGGCACATTATGGAAAACAACCTGAAATCTGTAAACACAAGCTTGATGTTTTACTCATTTTATTGCAGTTTACTTCATTCACATCTAAATTGTCTGTACAGGCAGCTGTGACATAGAAAGATCAACAGGAAGATTGATTTAGACATACCTTTGGAAGTTGTAACTACACAATATATGTAACTTTCCCCTGCAGGAGGTCCCCAATTAGAACAGTTACACATACTATCCTCTTTCCCATAGGCGTCAAACATCGATGACGTCCTTTGCCATCATACCAGCTTTCTGGATAACTGCCTTAAAGACTGCATGTTGACCAATCCTGAGCTACTCAAGATCTTCTCAAAGCTAATGTCCGTGTGCGTCATGTTCACAAACTGCATGCAGGTGCGTAGACGTCAAGGAGCAGCTTCAGGTGCTGCACCCATTTTGCTTTTAATGCATTTACTTTATTCAGTTTGCATTTTGCCGTTTCTCATAATGCAATGGAAGTTCTGGAATGAGGACCGAAGTGTTGGCTGCCAGTAGTCTGCCGAGTGAATGAGTTTCGTGTTGATTTTTGTCTTTGTTGACGCAGCGGTTCACTCAGAGCATGAGGGTGGACAGCGAAATGAAACGGCTCACTCTTGAGCATGGCACGATGGACGGCCCCCCCACAAAGAATGAACGCACTGAAGAGGCAGAGAAGAAAAGACTCACCTCAAAGGTGATTCCCATTTAGAAATTTTTCCTTGAATGACAGCACAACCTAAGAGATTGACTGAATTTTTTTTTTCCCCTTTCAGTTCTTGGCAGAGCATGTCGATGCTCTACAGTCTGACTCTGGTTTCGAGGCAACAATCAGCAAGTTTGACTCTAACTTCAGTAGCTTGTTGCTGGACCTGTTGGATAAACTGAGCATATACAGCACTAATGACTGTGAGCACAGCATGATCAACATAATCTACAGGTATGCATTCACTCCTTAAGCACTAATGACTGTGAGCACAGCATGACCAACATAATCTACAGGTACGCATTCACTCCTTAAGCACTAATGACTGTGAGCACAGCATGATCAACATAATCTACAGGTACGCATTCACTCCTTAAGCACTAATGACTGTGAGCACAGTATGATCAACATAATCTACACGTACGCATTCACTCCTTAACCTCCAATTCATTTTGTTTAAAAACAAATAACGTCAATGCTGGTCATTAATTAAATGTCTTGGTCTCACAGGCTGGATTTCAACGGATTCTACACAGAACGCTTAGAGCGAATGGCCATTGAAAGAAGCCAGAAGTCAGCTGCTTAGCTTAGTATGCAACCTCCATGAAGTCTGCTGATTGAGTGTTTCGAAAATATTTGTCCTACCAAAACATGTACTTTATAGTTAACTTCGTAACTCAGGCTTAACTATTGAGCATGCCTTGTGATTAAAAGACTTTTATCGATATTGAGATATGGATCTTACAGGTTTTTGTTTCAGATTAAGAAATTAAACATTGTGCTATAAGAATTTATTGCTCTACTCTGACATAAATAACAGGACAGAATATCAATACCAATGTGGGCCTGGATGCTTGACTAATTGCTGTATTAATTGTCATTAAAGTTATTAAAGTGTTAAAACTGTTTATAACACTTCACTCGCACTGTATATTTATACAAAAGTATCATGGGATTTTCAAAGTGAACCTCGACTTTTCAGGTGTCCCGCTTTGTTTTGACTTTGAATTCTGGAGCTATGAATGTTTAACAAAGTCATTAGCCACGTCCCACCTTGTAAGCAAAAATCACCCCTACTATATAGGAACCAGGAGGGACGGGGATGTATACCCCCCAATACTTAATTTACATTCATTTTGTACCCCCCCCCCCCCCCCAAAAAAAAAGACATTGGGAAGATTTAAATAACCCGGGTGCCCCCCCCGGGATAAAACACACACAGGTACCCGGGGGTGGTCCCA
>JAODKC010000045.1:7459224-7519984 GCA_026777985.1 Mormyrops attenuatus
TTGGCACCCCATCCTGTGTTGTTCCCTGCCTTGTGCCCTGTGATGTGTTGGCACCCCATCCTGTGTTGTTCCCTGCCCTGTGCCCATAGACTCTTTATCTCCATGGCTGAATAGGGCAAGCGGTTACAGAAAATGGATGGATGTATATGCATACAGTATATATGTCAGATTTTTGAATATTTTATTTGTTAGACTTGTAGATTGTTTTATAAAGATATTTATCTACATGACTTTGTTTTAATAACATTGTTGTAATCCTTCAGATGCACAAGTTGGCAACGATCTGTGCTTTGATGAAAATACAGCTGGTTCATATTATGCATATTGCAAAAACACTAAAGATCGCTACCTCGGCTGTGCAAAAGAGTAAGTGTGCATGTGTATTAATGTAAAACAAATTAAATACAAATAGTGAAGTTTAAAGAATTGCTTCAATGTGGATACTTACACTAACCAGACTGTTTTTCCAGGGATGTGAAGTGTGGCACAATCTTTTGCACTAGCAGAAATGATCCTATAACGCAGAAAAGGTTAAACCTGAAATTGAATGGGATACTTTGCCATGTCGCTTTACCGGAAACTGAATCAAGTGATATTGGTATGGTACCCACAGGTACAAAATGTGGAGATAACAAGGTACGAAGGTATTTTTTTTTTTGTTGACACTTATTGTATGATGCCATTGACCATGCAGGTTAGGTTTTGTTTCATGTGTTGAACAGTAAAATAAAACGTTTTTCTGTTCATAATCTGTCTATATAGGTATGCTATAATAATGCGTGTCAAGATCTCGAAGTCTACGGAAACAAGAACTGTTTAGCAAAATGCAGTGGCCATGGGGTGAGCTTTGCACTAAATGAAGTTCTCCTTCATGATGACCTGATTTGTTTATTTGTTTGTTTGTTTGTTTGTTTTTATCTCTCTCGTTTGTAAATTTCTTATGTTCTTATGAGGTTATACTTACTGCATTGTCTGTCTGTTAGGTGTGTAATCATGAAGGACAGTGTCACTGTGACCCTGGCTGGGCTCCGCCCTTCTGTAATGTCAAGTTTTCTGAGGTCACTCAAGGTCAGCTTTCACAATGCATGGCTCGTTTGCGTTTGCTACTCATAACTGAGGCATCACGATCTACTATCTTGTGGATATATATGTAATAAAAGGATTTGACAATACTGCCCTTAATGCTTTTTCTGTACTGTTCTGCTGTGCTAAAATACACAGTTAATAGATAAATTAAAAGTAGCCTAAAAGGCTAAAAGATTACATGGGTTGGCACATGACCTTTCTGCTGCTGTCTTTCACAGGGAGTGCCGTGGCTATTGGGGTGTCTGTAACTGTGGGAATTCTTATACCACTTATGCTTATTATTGGAGGATTTATGTGGTACAAAAAGACAAATAAAGCGGAATTCCCCACTAAAAAGTAAGCAATTTTTCACAATGTCCCTTTTATGGGTCAGTCACTTGATTGGTAATTTGTATTTATATTGTTTTTCATGTCTTAAATTTAAAGTTCAAACTGTCAGTTGAATTCCTTTTTTTCCCCCATAAATGTTTTGCAGAAAAGTGCACAGCATCTCGAGTCTGACAAACCCACTATTTCACAAAGGCAGTTCTAGGGACAGGATTCACCAAATCAGTCAGCCAATCTTTGTGGAGTCCTCAGTCACTCAAACCTGCACTCCATTGGTCGTCACTGTTACTTCTAGCCACTCACCCCCCAAGGTAAAACGGTTTGTTTTACTGCAACTCTGGCATAATATATGGCTGTGAAATCTTTATTATCAGTATGTTTTTATGTATCCAGACTCTTATACAACATAACATTTGGGTGACAGTATATCACAGTCTTTATTGGATTCACATTTTTTACGACCTTACCTGTGTTAATATGGTCTGTACTTAGTACATCTTCTTTTACAACTAATGAAAAACTCATTAATGAAGACTTCTAGCCAGTCTGCAGTGCTAATTTATTTATGGGTGGGATGATAACTAAAACTAATAAAAAGTACAATGCTAAATCTGTGGAAATTTCCTATGCCAAGAGGCTGGTTTTGAAATCCCCGCCAGATGTTATGTGGTGGCAGGGAACAGATATGCTTCTTGGCATAGACTTGTCCACATATCACATATCTTGTTTTCCTGTCACATGTCTTTCACTCAGTAGTTTCATCACCTTCTACACAGATGGTGGGTGATAGCCTGGGGAACATTTTTATTGAGTGACTCTCTCTTGACTATGTTAATAGGGAAACCATGCAGCACAACGTCGACAATCTTGTCTGTCATGTCTTCAGCTCAGTGTAGGTCAGTCTCCCAGAATAAGATGGCAGCTATTGTTGTCAATGACACTGACGATTCTAGCTTTGCTCTCAAGAACAGATGGGTGCTGTTTTCATATGATCCATTATGTTGGTAGTACTGCCTAAAAAGGGAAGTTGCTTTTTTCAGATGCCCAGAATTATCAAAATACTTTCACACTTGAATAGGCATTTTGTAGTCAGTACACAATAACACTCACATTGCAGGGTTGTCTATTCAGTCATACCAGGACTGAAGTTGCTGTATATAACGGCTTTGACTTATCGAAAATGATAACAATTACTTATCAGATTCCCATGTTTATTGATAATTATCGATAAATTGATAAGTTGTCCCAGCTCTAAATTTACTACCACCTAAGAAAAGTAGACATTGTCAGTTACTCTATACCTGTTGACCTTCCAACTACATATCACACAAAGGGTTGTGGGGCATTTGCTCGATAGTAATGTTAATTTTTTAGACGATTATTTACTCCAGTTTCATTTTTCAGCCAATAAACCATAACATCCCCATTCCATCTCCAGCTTCTCCAAACAATGTAACATATCCACAAGTAAATACATAAATACCTGTAGTTTATATTACTATATTAAAAGTATAGTATCAGTTTTGGATATCTATTCCTTACTAATGATACTAAGAAAATAATACTATAAAGATAATAAAATAAACTGATATTTTGTTGCACGTCATAAACGAAATCTCTTCATCTTAGCCACAGGTTAAGCCACCTCCCCCAGCAAGACCATTACCGCCCCTAAATGTAAATCCGGTGAGTCATTTTAATTCCTAGATTTGTTTTCATAGGTATGTAAAATGGCAAGTAACAACTGTGATTGTTTACAGGTCAGAAAGCCACCGGTACCCCCAGTAAAACCTTCAGGGTCCGCAACTCCTCAGAAAAACCATCAAGTGAGTGCTAATTTGATAGCTTAACCTGAAACAATCTGAAATTAGACAAGCTACGTATGTAAGTAACACTTTACTTGAGGGGGAAGAAGTAACACTGTAGTAAATAGTAACGTGTTGCCTAGATGTGTTCGTTATTTATGTTTCTGGTGAAAACTGAGCATAATAAAAATTATGTTTAACAGGCTATGCCTGCAGCACAAAAGGCTGCACTGACTCCCAATGCCAAGACCAGATGACCAACAAAAGAAGTTTTGGTTGCGACTCATTCAGAAATCAGGAGAGACCTTTTGACCATGGACGAGTTTCTGTGGGCGACTGAGTTTGATGATGATGTAGGTACAGTGTTTCACATTGATGCCTTCAGGAAACATTTTTTATTTTGTTTTATTTTATTTAATTTTTTTCTAAGCAATGAGGATCGGCAGTTTTACCTTAGGATGTCTGATGATGTCATCTTCGTTGTTTTTTTATGTTTTGCATTTTGAGAGACCTTATGTAAAGGAGTAATATACTTTTTTGTACTGCGCTTTGGGGAGTAAAATGCATTTTTTTTCCATTTTTTAGATTTAAATATAATGTTTATGATCTTCTTAATGTCGTTTCGAACAAATGTGAAGCCTTGACTGCAAGTTCATATTGAAAACATCAAATGAACATTGGACCATCCACCTCTTTTAAACACTTTGAATGCATTTGTGTAAATATTATGTTTGTTGATGATGTTGTTAACAATATTATTTAATGTCTAATTTGGTAAATTGGTAATTGGTAGTTTACCAAATTGTTCTCATAATTTTCTGGTCAGCAGTGCTGAACACAAAGCTTGTTTAGATGAGCTGTTTTTGTATTTTATTTATTTTGTTTTTTATTGAGTGTTCTAAATATAAGAACTGTCATTGGCTGATTTGTTTGTGTGATGATTGCATGCAATATATTTTAAAACGTGTGTTTTTTTTGCAGTTTATGCTTATTTAAGCCGTCAGTTTAGATGCAACTTCTTGTGACCAGTATATGATAAACATGTCTTTTTATTGCATACATTGTTAAGTAAATAAATTCAACTGTAAACTTGTATCTTCCTGGTACTGGATTAGTTGGCCTATGTAGATGGAAAGAATCAATGAAAATGAATCCATGTTTTAAAATTATCTTTGTCTACCCCAGGCTATCATAGCAGTATACTAGTACTGGGTTACTAAGTAACCATAATCAACAATCATTGTAGTCACAGCACATTGGCTGCCTGCATTAATTGTTTCTATCAGCAAAGAAATGTTGTATTATTCACTTTCTATGAGTGGCATGTTTATAGGAATCTACACACATCCAGTTGACATATCACCAGCCTGCCAGCTGCACTCTATTATGGTTACAGTATTTATTTAATACTTCATAAGCTCTATTGAAACTCTTATCTATAATGCACTATAAGTACCTTCATAGTTCATTATAATGGTAGATATAAGAATTAAGGGTGCTTTGTACTGCATTATGAAAATATCTATAGTCTTTTATAAACGAGAGCTTTACGAAGCATTCATAATGCAAAATAAACATGCTTATAATGTGTTATGCCTTTTTATAAACATAGCCATGTATAATGCATTACAATGTGTTATGTATGTGTTCTTATATATCACTTCTAATAATACATACAATGAGGCTGTCATAATTATCCCATTAATTTGCAAGATAACTGAAAACAAAATAGAATAATGCCAGAGAAATTATGACATATATTTGTCTTTTGTCTTCTTAGGGCTTAGGCTTAGAGGAATACAGCAACACTTATGCCAAGCCACAAGTACCAGGTAACCTACAGAACCTGCTTCTAGTTATCTGAAATAATAAATTATAAAAGCGGATATGTTTATGGGAAACCTGATTTTGAGTTGCCCGAGCAAAAAAGGTGAATAACAGTTATAATAATGATCCACATGATAATATAATGGTCTCTGGAAATTTTATGTCAACACAACCCCCTACCTGCTATACTCAGTGTCAAACAGAACACAGAACTAAAGCTGATCCAGTTCCTTAAAGCAATCACTGCAATTCCAGCAGATTCCTGCAGCAGTAAAAATGACGAATCGCATGAAAACGAAACATGCTGGAATTTTACTTTATGTACAAATAGGTCTTTTTTTGAGTAGCCTTCAGAGCCTCGTGTTAACTCCGAACCATCAGCTGCGATAACAGCATGTGATAGAATAAGTGTCATCTTCAAGTATATTGTGGTACAGTGACAGAGGCATCAGGAGGCTCGTGGCTGGACTGCCCCCCCCATTTCCATCGCTCTGAGTCGATCATAGAATGCAGTTTTTCCAGACCCATTTCTGTGACACTGCTATAATTTTAATTGGTAGTGTATTTCTACATGAGTAATACTCATAATTACTGAGTAATTAAGTTGGTGTTTTTTTATTATTTTATGCACTTCTTAGAAAGTCGTGTCAGCTCTAAGGGACTCTGGAGGTGAGTTGAATGCATCTGAATGCTTTGTGCAAACACTTGTCTCGATTTGTAAGAGCGATTTTGGGTTGACTTGTGTTCTGTGAACACAGGAACGGTTTGTTAAGCGATGCTGAGGAAATTTCCTCAGAAGGTTCCTCATTTTTGGTTGTGCAATTTGTTTTCATCCTAACTACTATTACAGGATTAAGTAACACAGCAGCATTAAGAAACAGGATAGTTTGATAGTGTTATGTTGATGTTTTTCACAAATAGGACTTCATCAGAAATTGTGTACTGTAATTCCATCAGTACAACATGCATTAGCATCAGGGCTAAGATATTTGAGTATATATTACTGGGTGTGTGTTGAAACAAGATTTTTAGGGTGGTAAAGCTGAACATCACAGTTTTTCTCAAGGTCCCTGTCAGCACCGTGTTCAGCAATCATTCCGTAATTAGCACAGGGATGGAACAATTGTGCTAGTGTTTGCGAAACGTTTGCTGAGAATGTGCATTCATTTTGATCAGTGGCAATGACTATATCAGTGTTCCGTTGCAAACACAAAAGACATTTAACAATATAAAAACAAAACTCTCAGACAATCATTCCCATCAGTCAAAAATGTAGCTCATTAGTCTGGCTAACTAAACATATTCATTATTTTATTGGGCCATTAATTATTGTGATTATTTGCATTGGACAATCAAATCTCCTAAAATTACTTACGTTTTCCAACATAAGCAGGGTAATATTTTCAGCCACTCTAGTTACCATAAATATTTAGGTTAGATTGCATTTAACAATGTGTGTGCATTGTTACTGAGTGTCCCAGTCTTACTCATTTGTTTAACCAAGAGCTTAAATTAAACGAGTCATTCTTGAAGAATTGTGTTATATCAATCATTAATCAACCAAAGCATGTGTCCATGAAAGTTAATGAATATTGAAATATATTAAAATACTGAAAGGCATGAAAAAACAGGAAGAGAAAAACTGCATAACAAAACAACCAGAATAGTTCATAACATGTTTGAAATGTCTTTGTCACTTAAATTATCTTATTAAGGTTAAGATTACTTTAAGACTAATGAATATAATATGAGAATATAATATGAATATAATCTTGCAAAACTTCAGAAGCGAGCTGATTCTTATCATAATCTCTTGTGGTGGCTTTGAGTACAGGATGTACGCATCCTTCACGGGGCTCAGCCCAGAAAAGCTGGTGTTCATTATACAAGGCTGGCGATACAAAAGAGTGTTGTAGGGTCCCGCGGAGATGTGGGGGTGCATTGGGGCTGTGGGGAAGGTCGGGGGTAGGTGCAGGTATGGTCAAGGCTGAGGGGACATCCAAAGATAGGGATTACAATCCAGCTCAGGCCCCCCTAGTTTGTGCTCAAGTCATCTAAATGAAGGGAAGAGGAATACAGCTTTTGGTGTTCGTGGTAAACCTGCTTACTCTTAGGTCATCCAGACCCTTTTACGTCATTGAAGGTACTCTGCCCAGCACACCTAATGCGCCATCCCATCATGCTGCAGCGTATGTCTGGCAAGGCCTTTGTTCACGCAGCCCAAATGGGAGGACTGTGCACTGCCAGTGTCCATTAGGGGTACTGAACTGACTGAACACAGTCTTCTCTCAAGCCTTTGAGATCAGTGGTACCTGTCACTAGTACTTGGTGAGGTCCACTTGGGAGATGAACCAGGCCAGCCCAAACTATTCTATCAGCCTGTCAGCCCTGGGATAGCTGTCAAACAAAGACACATCATTCAGTTTCCGGAAGTCATCACAACGCTGGAGAGCTTTATCAGGAGCTGAATCGAACTAGTGAGAAACAAGCTTTAGGAAAGTATATATTCCTTATTCTTTGGATATTGTATTTTTTATGAATTGTGTTTAGAGTTGGCAAGTACCATATTGTGAAACATTGTAACATATTCAATTACACTGGTCAATAGTACAACTCAGAATTTTACTATCACCCATAGTTTTTGAGTGATGTAATTTTTATATCACTCAAATTCCCTGCATACTATGGATGCTATAAGATCCACCTATTGTGACTAAAAGAATATTTTGCTGACTTGCATTTTTAGCAATACAGATGTGTGGGGTTATCAAAAAAGTCAACATACTAAGTCAAACGTGCAAGGCGTGGGAGGATGAAACAATCAATAAAAGTGAAGAATATTGATTATGTCAGCAAATTTTATGTTGGATTATGCAAAATTAATGTTCATGCTTCTGTAAAATGGAGTGAACTTCAATAGGAATTCAATTTCTAATTCTGCCTAGCTGGTCCACAAAGGCAGCAAAATGTGTGAAGCATTTTTCATTTTTTTCTAAAATGTTATTACTGTGGACCCTAAAAGATCATTCCGTCATTAAATTGTTATTAATATTGCCATTAATGCTTATTACAGAGTCAGTAGTTACCTGAAATACCTTTTACTATCTAATCTCAGTCTGAAAGGTGAAGTACTTCATTGATCAGAAGGCCCCTTTATAAAGCATGACGTTACCGCTAAAGAATTTCAGCGATATCTCCACTGCCTTTCATTGCACGCCAGGCGTTTGCTTGAGAATTACTGTGCTTATCTGCAGTAACATGTGCTGAAAGAAACTTTGAGGAAACTTTCAGATCCTGCACTGGCCCTCATATTTGTATTATCATGTCTTGTAGCATTTCTGCAAGCCTCAATGGTGCTTCATCCAAACATCTGTCCCCTCATGGATAATTGTTATATTGCAATAAAACAAATTTAATCAGTAGCAATGACCAGTGACTAGGGCATGTCCCTGTTTTATTTGCTCCATAGAAAGGAGAGCTTTGTTTGTTGGTCTCCTACTGTGAATTTCCAGACTGCAACCCTTTCATTTTTCAAACCACTAAGTAAGAGACGGAAAGGCTCTATCACCCCCAGCTGCTCAGATTTATGGCCCATTATGGCCATCTCATAAGCACCTGTCCCCCTGGCGGCTGGGAAAAACAAAGGATACACTCTGACTCACCGCCCTGCCCTCACCCCGCGTTCTTCCCTCAGCGCCATGGATGAGGCCGCAGCTGGGCCAAGAATGTGGATGTAAGGAAGGGCTGGACTCCCGCACAGCAGACCGGGGGCCGACTCAGCGCTGATTCACAGCCATTGGGTGATTTAAAACAGCCCCGACGCCATGGTGACCCAGGGTGGAGATAGACTCAGTGTATTAGCTGAGCATGACAGATGTTACAGCCATTTAGGACCTACCTGAAGACATTCACTGAGATTGTTTGAGAAGAGATCTAAGCTTAGTAAGTCACGTCTTCGTGAAACATTTACATTTCCCATCACACCAAAAGTAAATATGACAGGACAATAATTCTGCTGTTACAGTTCTAGTCAAAGATTTATTCTGATGACTGTTAAGGCACAGAAAAGCGACTTAATTTTTTGAAGGAAGACACAAAAATAATGTAATTTTGTGTATAGTAGATTTTTGGAATTACATTTCTCTTTTAATCTGAGATTTAGGAAAACTGTTTGATAATGTAGGCCAAAGGTGATTTTGCAGTGCCAAATGTCATTGACAACTTCGGTACTTCGTAAGAGCCAATCAGGAGAGGTCACACTAGGAGGTGTAAATAAACATACACATTTTATATGTTCTAGCCATCTACTTCAGAGGGAAACTAATGTTTGCATCCATCCATCTCTTTTTCACCAGTATCTGTTCTAGTGCCCACAGTCCATAACATTTTAATTTCTGGATGTTTATGGAATTAAGGGAGTTCATTCACCCTGGAATTATTTGTAATTTGAAGAATGTTGAAATTTTAATGGAAGGTCATTTAGAGTAGAAATCCATTAGCCCATTAGCATGTTCTGCATACATTGCCAGCAGAGGTAGCAATTTCAGGTCCAGAAAGTAAAAATCCAGACCAGGATTTTGTTACAACCAACCACTTGAGTACTATTTGACTATGACTCTTTCGGCTCAGCTGGTTGGTTGAAACAAAATCCTGGTCTGGATTTTTACTTTCTGGATCTGAAATTGCTCCCTCTGATTGCCAGCTCAAACCAGTCTCAGAAGCTTTGCATGCAACTGTATGGTGCATATTATACAGTGCCATAATTCAAACGACGCATGCAAAAAACTGCATGTGAAATAAAAACAAAAAAACAAGTTTATAAATATTTTCTTAAATTCCTCATGTTTCTATCCCCAAACATGGATGATATATACTCAGCTGTCACACAGCAGTAATACCCACAATTTAATGACTCAGGCCATAAACTGAACCCACTCATCGTTAAAAGGAGGAAAAACAAGCGCCATCGCCTCGACTGATGCATTAATTATAGTGTGACCTACTTTCTGAAGACTACCCAGACTTTTTTCAGCATTAGGGTCATTATGCCAAGTATTTCACAAGCACAAAGAATGAATTTTAGTATGATCCTCACTGAGACAGTAGCAGGAATATCTCACAGAACACATGCTAAAGATTTTGGGCCCCGTGTAAGCATATCATATTGAGGCCCCCAGTCCAGACCAATCCAGTTATTTTCCAAATTTTTTAGGGCACCTGTCATTCAGGGGCCCTTGGAATTGTCTTAACAATGGGTATCTTTTGAAAGAGTAGGGGTGGTACCGTGATGTCCTGGCTAAAATTGTCCACTGTGGCCCTATCAGATCTGGCCTCCTAATCATTCCCTGTATTTAATTGGTGAATTCTCTCCTGCCCCTTCACTACCTTAGGTACTGTGTGGTGAGAGTACTGCCCAAAGCCCCCAGTGAGCTAGCCAGAGGCAACAGTGGCAAGGAAAAACTCCCCAGAAGCAAGAAGAGATCCAAAGGGGGAACCCAACCTCCAAGGGCCGGCCAAGAAATTCCAAAATAGCAATGAAACCAATAAGCTGCTAATATTCTCTGATGCTAGATCATTCAGTGCCTTATAGGTAAGCAATAGTACATTACAATCAAGATGTGAACTAACCAGAAGGCAGTGGAATGAGGCCAGTACAGGATTGATACGCACATGTTTTCTAGTCCTTGTTAGGGCTCGTGCTGTAACATTATGCACCAACTGGAGTTTATTTAATGATGCAGAGGCACACCCAACCAGTAGGGCGTTGCAGTATTCCAGTATAGAAGTTATAAAGGCGTGTTCTAACTTTTCTGCATCCTGAAGTGAGAACATTGTTCTAAGTTTTGCAATATTCCTCAGATAGAAGAATGCTGTTTTAACTGCGTTATTTATTACATTGTCCCAGCCCCAGAACCGCTTAATATGAGAGAGGAAACAACACTCAGTCTGTGTCTGTGGATCTGAGCAGCCAAGTTAATGCAGCCCCTTCACTCTGTGACCTAGATCTGCCTGTGACTCCAACCCCTTTGTCTGAGTCACAGATACAGTCATCCCAGTGTCTGTGACTCCTATCCATTATTCCCTGCTGTCTCCACTAATCTGATCCCCCCCTTCATGAACCAAGATATTCTCTAATCTGCTATAAACACAGGGGTCATTTGCCTGCAGAGTGAAAAGTCCCATTGTCATTCAATAATGGATCAACTTTATGTAGGTAAACTGATAAACTGTCGCAGCCACTTGAGGATCTGATACCATACAGCAAACCGAGCTCTTATCTTGATACTTTGTTTTAACGTGCATCTGTTTTTTTCATGTTGGTATTACGTGATAACGTTACCCAGCTATTCGTTACTTTTAGGATTAAATTTAGGATTTTGCTCTGTCATTGTGCTGGACTGTTCACTCCTTAGTTTCGCACAGATTTAAAATAAATGCTCTTTGTTGGTTTTTGATTCAGATTATGATCTTTCACCTCCCAAAAATCCTAAAAATGAGAGTATTGTCACAGTTAGCATGTCCACAGGGGCTCCACATGAAATTTACATGGGTTTCCTGCCTTCACTGACTAGGGTTGAGTACAGGCAAATTATTGGGCTGTCATTGGTGCCCATTTGAGCTACCAAGAAGAATAGTTGAGCTTTAACCCGGCAAGTCATATTGGCTGTTTTGTGGCCTGTCTCAAGGGTTTTTTTGGGTCCCAAATGGGCAAACATAATTATGTAGTGAGTTCTATATGGGTAACCACAAGTGAGTTCCTTGTGGGCTATTTCATTGGCTGTATCTGGGTCCCATTTGGGCAAACCATGAACAGATTTGTGCTTTAGATACGCAAACCCAAGTGGGCTCTTCTTGAGCCACTGCATTAGCTGTATCTAGGTCCCACTTGGGCAATGCATTAATACAGTTGTGTTTTAGATGGGCAAACCTAGGTGGGGTCTCTCTTGTGTTACATCATTGGCCATTTATGGGTCCCACTTTGCTTCACCATTAATACATGTATTTTTTAAAGAGCCAAACACAGAGGGGTTCCTTGACTCCGTGATCTTTTATGCTATTTCCCCTAAATGGCCTAATGAACACATTTTACAGAGTAGCCTTTTCTGTCTGAAACCAGAAAAGACTTTGAGAGGTAGAATAGCAAATAATCATGTGCTTCTTCAGGAATTTTTTCATTATGGATATTTACCAGTGCAAAAATGAACTGAATAAGTGGTAATGGAGATGGGCAGAGGGACTGATTTACTGTTTCCCAATCTGTTTTAATCTTTTTTAACCAATCATAAATACTTACAAAGTGATTTTATTTCACAAGGAAAAGATGGCTTCAGACAACAAGCAATTCCTTTCTTGTTCCTGGTTCTCCCCCTTAAAATATTATGACTAGTTTTAAATCTTTCCTTCATTATCAAAGCTCCTATTATCAGATGGGGCTGGTCACTCCTCCTTACTCCTGGTTCTGTCATGCAGTAATTTAAAGAATTCCTGTCTATTTATAGAATGAATCAAAGGACTGAAGCATGACCATTTTAGGCCAATAAAAATGCACTGACTGATTACATTCTGGCTGCATTTAAACATGTATCCTCATGTAAACCCAAACAGCTGAGTTAATAGTGGTCACATTAACAAAAAATCAATCACAAAACAAAAATATGACTGCAAAACTGAAATGACATACTTTAAAGCCATTAAAATATTCCTCAACTCAGTATGAGTACAAATAAAGTGATTTTACTGTGAATGTGAGGACTAATCACACAGAATTGTATCTGCAGTTGCAGAATTGGAATAATTAAGCTCAATAATGTTTGCATGTGCCAGTCAGAAACTTGTGTTAATTAAAGTCAGGCGTGCATGCTTAAGTAACAAGGGTCACCAAACATGGATAGATTTTTTATTTAAAGGTTAACTTTACAAGGTCCCAGGATTTGCTCTCTTAGGTTCAAGCTTGCAAAAGCAATTCAAGAAGATATTTCATGTACTTTTTTTTTGTTGTTGTTTTCACAAGGTCCATTTGTTAGCTGTTCTGAAAGAGCTGTTTGTTAAACTAGTTGCATAGGATATACTTTTAATTATATTGCATATTTTATTTAACTCCTCATCCTGATGACCTGTTGATGGTCATGATGCATTGCAATATGTCGATTTCTTTCTTTTATTACTATTCTGTTATTTTTAAAGAGTGGTCTGCTTGCTGTTGGCCATCTCTTTAACACCAAAGCAGCACCAAAATTCTAGGTCTCGTGTCTTCGCTGTAGCTCTGCCAAAGGCTACATTTCCCGTTATCATAACAGTCTCATGATTCAGAATGTATCATTTGGCACTAGTCCTTCAGGAAGCTCACTGTGTGGAAATTAACCCCAGTGAGGGAAGGGATATTGCACAAACTTGGGAAATTGAATAATAGTATAACTGTCAGAATTTTATGTTCCTTGTAGGACTTACTCTAATTGCACCCAATTTTTTTTTTTTTCTTCAAATGGTCTTGTGCAATATCAGCTGGAGGTTTAAAAGGTGCCTGCAATAATGAGTTTCCATCAAAATCATTGTGTTCCTATCATTGTTTATGAATTTCAAACTGAACATTTGTTTTATCTGTGGGAGCTCTTGCTCTCTCCCAGCCTGGCATTCCTGGCTTGGGGCTCTTGCGATAAGACCAAAGTAGTGGCTGTGAAGAACGCCCAGTAATAAATCAAGCAACAGAGTTCTGCTGGCTGAGTAATGGCAGTTTATTCTGTGGGTGATTTGAGCTGGTGGTGGCATGCATAGCTGCACCAGAAGCAGTTTCAAAGTGGGATGTTATCTACTATATGGACAGCAGCAGGCATGATAGTGGCCAACTTGGCAATGGGTCAAGGAGGATGAATGTAGTGAAACAGCAGATCCTTCCAACTGCTACAAAACAGGGATGGACATTAAATGCATTAAGTATAGTAAGTTGTGCATGTCTCAACAATAAAGGCAATCGAAAGATGGAAGACAGCACATACATATTTGCATTCCTTAGTCCATCACAAATGAATAGACTGCCTGAAAATGGTGATGACTACAGGCCTGTACATTTCTGTTTCAGCCATGCTGTTTACCATTTCCATGTTGGGAAAGATTACGGTCACTGAGCGGATTCTCTCCCACCGTCTCTGTTTATCCTTTCCCAGATTCCTTGGGATTCCTTTCTCTCTAAACGAACATCACACTTGCAAAATCATCCTAGAGATGAGAACCAAAAAAGCATCACGTTTTAAAAGGGCCATCCGTGAGAGGTCATGGTGTCCGTTTCATCCAATAACAAAACATTGTCCGTAAACCTTTGGGTCATTTTTCAGATGCTAGCGTTATGAAGAATTCAGAACAGAGACCTCTAAGAAGATTGCGAAGGAGGGTTTTGGGGTTAATGTTCAGGATGGACTTAAGTTATGATGTGTGTAGTTCCAGTAAATCCTTTATCTTCAGACATATAAGGCCACTTTGGCTAATAGGGATTAATTCCGTAAAGGCATACTTGTTGTATATGTGTCACATTAAAAAGAATAAACTACTTCACCACAGCATGAGTCATTTTTAGTCGGTCCCTGTAAGCCTGTATTTTAAAAATTATTTCTTAACTTAAATGCACTCCATAGACATCTGGTTTTCACCTTCTGTTCAGTACACTGAAGGTTTTACAACAAATAATGATCATCAAATTACAGTAGTTTAGCCTTCATTATTAAAGTAATGAATGGAAAAAAAATTACATTTCCGAGAATAATATCATCCACTGATCCATTATCCAGAAAATGCTCATGTTGAGCCTTGAGCATCTTTCCAAAAATAGCAGACATGAGGTACAATACGCCCTGGACTGGACGCAGCGGTTCCGCGGTTTATATTCTATTTTCTTATTTTATATTCCGATTTTTGTTTATTATATATTCTATCCATCTTATTTTTTCTGTATTTGTATCCTTGCTGACTTTTTTTTTTCTTTGTTGCACTGTTATGGATAGTCTTTCAATTTCGGCCCTTGTGCAATAACAATAAAGCCATTCATTCCATCATTTACGATAGTTTAACTTGTAAAAATCCTATAGATGAGATTAGATTAGATTAGATTAGATTAGATTAACTTTATTAATCCCAAAAGGGGAAATTTTCGTGTTATATCAGCAGTTAAAAATGGGATCAGACAATACACACAACATAAAAGCACAAGACAACCAAGTAGCAGCCAAAGTCTAAGACCTGGATTGCACTATATAAAGCGATGAGTGCCAGAATATGTAAACACAGGCCATGAGTACTTTTTCTGAATACTTCTGGGTACTTTTTGTGCACCTTGGTTTTTTTTGGTGCACCTTGGACCTGGAGGAACGATGTTTCATTTCACTGTATACTGTGTATGTGGCTGAAACGACTATTAAACCTACTTGACTTGATGAGATTGGAAATGGCACTAGCAGTAATAATAATGACAACAACCACAACAACAGCAACAATAGTAATAATGCTGTGTTAAAAGTCCCTCAGGCTGGCCTGCTACTTTCTGGTACTATCAGGGGCACATTAATGCACAGGCTTCCCCAGGCTGAAGCTCAGGGGCCTCGCTAAAAAGGCCGCCCCCTCACCCTGTCGACAACTTTTTCCATCGCCACCCCACTGATATCCACCCGTTGTAATAGTAGGGGGGAAACTCTTACCATGTTGGTGCACTTCTGGATACTATGCTGATAGTAATCTGCTTCACTGACCTAAAATATTATTAATCTACAGTACTTTTCACTGATCGTTTTAGAGCATATTTTTATTCCCATTTTCCCAAAGCAGGCCCATTTTCTTCAGGCTTTTTTCAGGTTACACCCTCTGTGCTTCATCATGCAATGTAACACACTTTGAATACAGTGTTACTCACTTTAGCAGTGTCAGTTGCGATCTGATTGCTGGAGTCATAGAAGAAGACTAAATATCCCCAATCCATAAAACTCACTTGAGTCAATCTGTCTTCCCTGAGACTCCTCGCAGCAGAAAGCTAGTGTGGCAGATCACTGACAGAACGCAAATCCTCACTGCAGCGTACACCTCATTTTAATTGCTCCTCTAATAGGCGTCTTTTGTATAATTAGTGCTTTTCATCCTGTTTAAAAGAACACTTTTAAGATCACATTAAAAAGGAATAAACTAGAAACTCAGAGTCCCAGATCTTTTTTTTTTTGCTAATTTATTTAGCCTTGGGCAAAAAATATTAGCCAATTCTAGATTGTCATGATTTAGCAGATCAAGGAAAATTTCACTGTGTTATTTTAATTAACAGAAAAATGTATTAGCGCTGTCATTTTGAAACGACGCATAAATGTGGCTAGCTGAACTAAACCCAAACTCACCGCATAAATCTCAAACGTTATCTGTCAACTTTAAACCAAAAAACAACACAAAATTCCAAAAAGAAATGTATTCAGTGTGCCTTTTTTAATTAAAACAATATAACACAGTAGAACCGACCAAATAGTTTATGCTTTTTCATGCGTTTTAAATTACATTGTTCAGTGTGACTCACAAGTATTTCAGCATGTAAATACTTTCGATTTCAAGAAACACAGCTCCCTCTATTGACCCAGATATCTCAGCAAAGCTCCTGTAAAAATCAAAAGAGAAAAGCTCCTAGGAGAGCATGAAGTGCAGAAATGTCCCTCAGCGAAATATCTATGCAATTAAACTTAAAAACTCAGTAAATAGTAAAAAAAAAAAAAAAACTCAGCAAATTGTTTGATTTGTTGGAGTAGTTAAATTACGATTTAAGTGTCAATATTGTGGTATGCAAATACATTACCATTACCTTTCCTGTAACAAAAGTTTCTAAACAAATGCTGTGGAAAACAAATGGAAAACAAATGCTGTGAAGTTGAGGCAATATGTACATTATGTATAGCATAGCATAAATCAGGGGTCTCCAACTCCGGTCCTGGAGAACTACTATCCAGTAGGTCCTGCCCGGCTTCTGTTGAGCCACACCTGTTCTCAGGTAAATATCAAGAACAGGCGTGGCTCATCAGAAGCCAGGTAGCGTAGAAAATCTACTGGATAGTAGCTCTCCAGGACTTGAGTTAGAGGCCCCTGATGTAAATATATTCAGTTATCATCCCTTCTTAGACATGGTTTAGTGACATAACTGCAAACAGACATAAGCATGCATGTCAATGAAAGCAATGAAAACCAAAATATACCGAATTATTTAAATAAATTGAACTGACCCATCAGCGACGCTATGCTGACTTTTAACCTTTTCCATCATTTCACTATGTGTAAGTCAGTTTTATTCCACCCACATTCTTTAACTGAAAACCTATGGGCTTTTCAAACCTTCCTTATCACCGGACTGAGTCCATTCTGGAGACCTTGCCTGCAGAATGGGTTAATTTTCTGGAACTCACAGCCTTGTCCAGAGACCTAGGCTGCTCACTTGGACCCAGCTCTGCCTGAGTTCTGCCAGAGGGGGCACTGTTTTCAACAAACATGCTTGGAATATCCTGGCCAAAGTAGATCTTGCTGCTGGCTGCAATCGCCTGGTATTTCATGAGCTCCAGGTACTCCGGGGTCAGTTTCACCTGAAGGTGCAGGACAGTGAGTGGCAGAAATAAAATGAATCCCAAATGTTATAAACATTATCAAATATTACCAAAACCCGGCTCCATGCAGCTTCAAGATTCAACCAACCAGTTGAGTCACAGTCATACAGTCATAACGAGTCACAGTCAGAAAGAGTCACAGTCATAGAGTTCTCAACTGGTTGGTTGAAACAAAATCTTGTGCTGGATTTTTACGTTCTGGGCTTGAACTCTCTGCCAATTATTAACATTCTAAATATTTTAAACTTAAATGAATGTTAAAAACAAAACTACTAAAACATACTGAATAAGGACAGCAAAAAGAATTACCCTATTAGCCTCAGCAAGCCTTTCGGCAGTGTAGTACTCAGCGTCTGCCTTCGCTCTTTCTCTAGCCAGGAAAGCTGAGTCTGTAACAAACGCGTCACTCATTCAGACACGGATACGTCACAGCATTTAGAGGAAGGATGTCTCTGTGCGTGTCGGTGTGACATCTAAAAGAAAACGAGCAAACCCTCTATTTCTGAAATCTTCTTTTCTGTTTCTTTCTCCATAACTTTCTGCTTAAACTGAATCTCTGCAACTTGGGCAATCTTCTGGGCTTCTATAAAAAAGGAATCAGAAAGAACAATGCAAAAGGAACTTACAAACAACTCTTTTGCGCAATATTTTCTGAAATCGGTTTGATGAGTCAATACTGCTTATTGCTCATATCAGTTCTGTTACATCCTTACTTCCTCCATACAGCAAGTTTTAAATATATAAGGCAAGCTAATGAAAACCCTTTTTGTTGCTCTCCATCGGGAAACTGCTACATTTATTTAGAAATCCATAAGCATTTACTAAATACCAATAATGGCCTTCTTCCTCTCTGTCTCTGCCTCCTTCTCGACCACTTTTTGGGTCTGAGAGGTGATGAGCAGACGGGTCTTCTCAGCCTCCCTGGAAGGAGTGAATGCAGTGACATGAGCTTCTTGCCCCAGTGCAAGATTATTATGGGGGGGGGGGGGGGGTCCTCATTTCTGGACGCATGTCCATGCACGCAAACAAATCTAGAAGACCCCCACCCTGAAAACAAAAAACGAAACTGTGCTGAGTCATGATGCCAGTTTTGAATATGTAAGTGCAAGGGCATAACTTTGGGTTGAACATCGGGGGGGTTGAGGTCTCCACCCATTTAGGGGAGTGTCCACCCATTTAGCGGCATACATTGGTCAGTTTTAATTATTGGGGAGGTTACAACCCGACCGTAATTTAAGCCAATATGTAAGTGTATGCATTTCACTCCTTATCTGAGATTCCCATCCAAACTGTGATATGTGATTCTGCAATAGGCATGCCACAGTGTCATGATTTCCGCGACATTCCGCAATTACAGCCCATAATGCCAACAACACCGGTAATACTGCTGGTTGGACAGTAGGTGGCATAATAAGCTGCATCACCGTTAATAGTGAAAGACCACTTAATTTCTTACTACAATTTTCTTTGTCATTATAACAGTTCACGAGATGAGGTTGTATATATAACGCTTGGTTTCTGGCAGTTCATAATGCAATGTAACGTGCATCACTAATTTAAAATAACAGATCAACAGCTGCTGGATACCTATAGGACAAAGGTGCTGGGTAATCGCAGTCAGGCCCAACACAAAATCTAAATACAAAAACTACACAAAATTTACTTTTAAAGTCAATTTATCTTATTTAATTTAAGCATTGATTTAAGACATGCCAAGACTTTTATTCATATATTAATATATGAAAATATATCACACATATACAGCTGTACCCAGTATGTTTAAAATTCTATTCCATACCGTTTTGTGTTTTTTATAAACATTTCACTAACAATTACTGGCATAATAATATTCACATCAGATTAAAAAATCATCGAGTAATACTATTATACCCACATTTGTTCAAAATTTCTTCTGATGGCCTCAGGGATTTTGGGCTTTGTAACACGGACAGCCTATAATTAAAAATATAACACAATCAAATACGAAGTTGTTACTCGCTGTTGCTGACTATATTTATTTATTATATAAATTGCGTATTACAGCTGATCCCATCCAGCCCTGTGCCCTCCACTACTTGGTATAAACTCCAGGCCCCCCTATGAACCTGTCCAGCATAGGTGGTTAGAGAAGGGATGGATGGATGGATGGATGGATGGTTGGATGGATGGATGGTGGAAATTTCAACTGAAATAAAACTATCCAAGACTGAAATTCCAGTCTTGGAATCCAATTCCAGTCTATCCAAGACTGAAACAGCACCAAATGCCTTGTGTACATAAGTTAATATCCCCTTATTTTTTATTTGAACTTATCTACCAAAAATCCCTTATATACATACAACTAGTATGACTCATTTCTTTTTTGTGATTTTATACTTAATTTATTTTATCATCTGATGCTTCCATCCAAAGCAGCCTGCAAGTTTTTGGTATTCATTCGTATAGTTTGACACAGTGCAGCATTCAGGATAATCACCTTGTTTGAAATACCTCGTAACATTCTTCCTGAACCTGACTCTGCAGCTTTTAGTTCAATACTCTGTGTCAATGTGTCCCAACCTGGTCCACGGGGACGCACAGACGATCTACGTTTTTGGGCCCTCCCAGTTCTCTGCCAGACGGTCCACATGGACTGTCTGCATGTCCGCAAGGACCAGACTGGGAAACACTGCTCCCTGTCACTGACGACCTCGCTACCTGCAGTCTTAAGTACCTGAACTGTGAGACCAGGTGCCATGACGTTCAACTCCTTCTGAAGAGCAGTCTTCAGGTACTCATCAATAATGTCTACAAAACAGACAAACAGGCAGCCAATGCAAAATGAATCTTCAAAAATACAGCAAACAGAAATTTATGGTAAATATGTCAATCCATCCATTTTTGGTAACCACTTGTCCAATTCAGAGTTGTGGTGAGTCCAGAGCCTATGGGTGCGAGGCAAGGAACCCATGTCAGGGCACACTCACACACATACCACTCACACTCACACACACACCATTCACACTCACACGCACACCATTCACACTCACACACCATTCACACTTACACACCATTCACACTCACACGCACACCATTCACACTCACACACCATTCACACTCACACGCACACCATTCACACTTACACACCATTCACACTCACACGCACACCTAAGGACAATTTGGCAGCTCCAAATTTGGTAACTCCAGTTTGCCTCAGCATGTTTTTGGACTGTGGGGGGAAACCAGAGTACTTGGAGGAAACTCCACAATGACATGGGAACAACAGCAAACTCCACACACATGGAACCATGCCAGAGACTTGAACTCTGGTGCCTGAGTGGAGAAAACAGTGTGAACCACTGTGCCGCCCCAGTAAACATGTCACTATGTATATTTGTGTTTTACACTGCAAATGCAAGGAATTATAGTACTACTTACCAAATAATTCGATATATACCTCTTGGAGTGTGTGTACGCTGCAGAACTGATTCAGCTCATGGTGGATCTTGTTAAATATTAGAGTCTTGTCATAATCGGCAGTGTAGTTCCTCACAACGCTCACCACTAAATGAACAGAAGGATAGAAGGACTTGAACTGTGTCAGAATGGATGCTGAAGAATCAGGCAGTATTACAGTACTTACCTGCTGAGGAAACCAGCATGTTCACCACTTCAATACGGTCAAAATAGATCATGACACCCCCACTGTTGAAAAACATGTAATTGAAAAATTGAAAGACAACACAGAGATTTACATAGCTGCTCAGCAAGATGGTCAATTCCTGTGTATTCATCCAATACTTTACTTCATTTGACACTGTTTCTAAGACAATATACAATATGTGTTGTAATGGAACTTGTAAAGGAATAGCATGACTGTTCTATACATTTACTCTAGGACATTATTTTGTAATATACTTTCTTTTCACTTAAGACCTGCCTGGAACTTCACGTTCAATACAAATTTGTAAGCCTCTGTCTTATACGTGCCGCTGTACTGACTAAAGATCACTGCCGTCCACACGTCTTTCAAAAGCTATAAAGCAGCTCCAGTCATTTTTCCAGAAACTACACTAATGCCCAAAATTGTGGAAACATTTCCAGTTTAAAGAGATTGCATAATTTTATTCAATTGCTGCTCCAATTACTTAATCATCCAATGTATGGTATTTGTAACATTCTTTAATTGTTTATAAACACTACCACCAATATTGCTGTAGTAATTTTTAAAGCGTAATGCCAAGAATGCAAGGTGTTTCCACCATTTTGGCCACTAGTGTATGGTACACAGAACGGTACCTTGTTCCACAAGGCACGTTTTTCACTTCATCAGTCTGGAGGGTTGTCTGGAATATTAAGACAGTTAACAACAATTATCTGCAGAATGAGTATCAATAATGGCACTTATGATTAAATGTGTTGCTGTCTATTTATTTCATGGTAATGTAAACACATCATGAGATGGGAATGTAGCACAGTGTTAGTCACTAAGCTAGTGAAGATAGCGGTTTTGAATTTAAATTTAAAGCATACTAAATTATGATCTGCAAAGTATGCAGAATGATTTCTATGTTATTTATAAAGATTACACTTATGGGAATTCCCTGGGGAAGTAGATACAAGGACTGACTGTGTAACACACTAAAATATAAGACAGAACTAAGGATGAGAAGCTCTTTTGCCGGTACTTAAGTCAAACATGAGAGAACTGAAAGACATCATCTTTCTGATTTTGAAATACTTTAAAATGAGACTAGTCATGATTAGAAATCCTTATGAAATACAAGCAGAATTTAACACCTGCACAAGCTACGTTCCGTGTTTGGGCAGACCTGGACAGATCTGTAGGAAGTGATGAACGGTAACATTATGTGATACCCTGGGCCATTAGGAGACGTCAGCAAAGCTCCACCTCTGAAATAATAATTTAAAAAATGTCATTTTAAAAGTATAAACTTTAAAAAATTCAAAAGTATAATTATAGTGTGAATAAATTAATAATTAATTAGTAATACTAATACCATTCTCCACATGACAAGTTTTTTTTTAAGATATTAAGTATTGAATAACATTGCACTTGCTTACCTGTAATAAACTGCAAGGTGACCCTCTTCTATCTTATGTATGGAAGAGTGCATAAGAAAGCCTAAGACTCCTATGAGTGTCACGATTAACGCGCATGCGTATGTCATCGTCGTCCGTGTCACAGCATCAACCTGGGATACATCGGTAACACTTTCAGTCGACACAGGACATTCTACTGCTTTTAAACTCATAGATGTTGTGCATTTCAGATCATACGGTCGGCTGTGATGCTCAGTCAAAAATACATCAAAGTCCAGAATTCTAAATACCATTTGTTAATCAGTGGTTTCAGTAATAGCCCATCTCATTATTTTTTTATTTATAGGCCTGTATCTTAAATAGTTTCTTTTTAGAAGTAAACTTAACGCAGATATACATGCAGCAAATTTAATTTTATTCCTAATCTGCTAAAATGCGATCAAAAATAAATTCTGTATGAGGAACACGGTTACAGTATGACAATATATGATCAATATGCTAGCCATTTACGACAAAGAAAACTTTTCAGCTTGTTCTAAACAGCTACGCATTTTAAAACGAGGAACGACAGCACATTAAGACTACATTGTAAAAGACAACTGATAATGCATTTAAAGAGTAGCACGCTGTAGTGCAACATTTAAGATGACACATGCACTGTAACATGCGGCATGCTTATAAATTTAGCTCTACCTAGTGATCAGAGCAAGTGGGACTGGCGTGCACCAAAAATAACAGACCATGCTCTTCTAAAATTACCCGAAGGGGTAAAAGGCTTCACCCGATATCGTATCCGTAGAAATGTTACTCCTGGATGTTAAAACACACTTTACCTGACAGGAATTCGTTTTGTTACTTTGCTGACTAGTTTTAAAACACCCAAAAGTGTCATCGCACGGATAATTTTCAGTATCTGCGAGGGGTAAATCTGCCGATAACGCATCTGCATTCAACACAAAACCAAGTTGTCCCCAAAGAAAATACACGAAGCAGTACCTATGCGAGTTGGTTTCCATGTGAAATGTAAGTACATTACAGCATGTGCAAGATCGTCGCCGCAAACAGGAGCAGATATTTCCTGAGACTGGAAATTCATCGGCTATGTCCGAAAAAATAAAACAACGTTGCTCAACTCTGGCTTACTAACAACAGTGCGAACATAAAAATATAACATCCCCAAGCTGTCTTCACTTGCCTAGAGACTCCAAATGTTAAAATGCAACTGTTAACACATTCCCACAGGACTGCACTGCGCCCCTGCTCGCAACTTCTGGCCGTGGGAGTTTAGCGTTGGTGGGAGGCGATCGGTTATCGGTATTAATTTCATTATGCGGAGGTCTTTGCATGCATATTCTACAAACACGGCGGCTAACCCATCACATTATCACGGCAGTCTTGGGAATAAATGTTGCCAGCGTCATAAGGACTGCACTACAACGTCAGAAGCTACAACAAAAAACACGTACAACGCGTGGTTGGCAGTCAGAAGTATTTAACGCAATCCCGTTTATAAATGATGTATTTTCTTCCTACTACCTCTTCCCCTTGCACATTGCACGATGTCACAAATTCAGGTTACTTATTTGGAAAGGTAATGGGGTATAATAATCGATTTACGTAATAACATGTAAAGCTGTCTGTGGTCCCTCTATTTTACTCACCCCAACAACATTCTCAGTGACAAACAGCAATTCTAGTTATATAAGAAGGAAACGGAGAACATTTTACGAATTTCCTAGGCTCTTAAGAAATGTTTTCAATCTTGAAACGGTTGTTTGTGTGTGTGGGGGGGCACCTGTATATAATACATTATGGGGACCAGATGTCTGCATAATATGGTAAAACCTGTTGACATTTTTTCCAAGTCCCCACAAGAGAAAATTCAATTGTATAAAGATCTGTGAATGCAACCAAATAACTAGACAAGCCACAAGTCTTGTATTTAGTTTGGTTACTAATGGTTAAGGTCAAGGCCGTCATCGTTGGGATTAGGGGTATGGGAAGTCCCCACAAAAATATAGACACCTAGTGTGTGTGTGTGTGTGTGTGTGTGCGTGCACATGTGCAAGCACACATGATAATAATGCACTTTTTTACATTTCTTTACACACACGTTTTTGAGTGAATTACCAGAAGGTCCTCCCGAAATACTTGGAACTAGTGTAACCATGACATTAAAATCCTTAATCCTGATCCAGTGGGCGATTTTTGCACACTACGTGGTTAAGTTATGTTTTGTCCCTATTTGTCCCCATGAGTCATACATCTGGCATCTGTTTACAAGACAGGGAAGAAAACTTCTGTACCCTCAGTACAGACAAACATTACTGTCATACCTTGTTATAATGTATAATTTAGTCTTTTTAAACATTCCATTCTTTTTCAGCACCCTGTCTTGAGAGATACAGTATCACTAATAATCAGCATATTTTTCTCTATTCAAAATGTTCAGATCTGTTTTTGTTCACAGATCACATGAGCCATTTAGCAGTGAAATTATTTACATAAAAGATGTGAATACTGCAGAACATGAAACTTTATTGTACACCCTGTACATTCATTAGAATTATACAACAATTATTAGAACATACAAGTATATTCCAGACCAGAATACGCTAAAATTGAATTCAATATGGTAGTCTTAAATACTAAGAATGTCATACATTGCACTTTGGTGGCATAAAATAAACTACCTATAATCTCAGTAACTTTTAAGCAATTACTAATTTCTTCTCTCTTGTTGGCTGTAGTTTACAACCAAATACTATTTAACAAGCACATCACTTTACTGAAACTGCAGATGAGGCACCTGTCCATTTTCCAAATTAATAAGATAAAGAATTTAAGAGGACTAGAACACTAAGAGGATCAATTAAGAAAACCAAAATGTAACCTTGTGTACAATCGTGTTGAAATTTTTGTTGTATTTCTCAGAAAGATTGACACTACATTACAGACCTTCAGATCTACAATCCCAGAGTAAACAAATCAAGCCGATTCATTGTTGATTCATTACTCACAGAATGCTTGCATAAAATTTTAGATGAATCATTTTACATCTATGTTTTCTTTTACGAGTGGTGTAAAGAAAAAGAGAGGAGAGAAGAGTAGAAATCCAACTGATGCCTCCTCGTGCCAAAACCAACAATATCAAAGAAAGGAACATATTTTCGGGCCATAAAATAACCCCACAAGCTAATTTTGGTCACAAGAGAGACCTCAGAGGGTTATACAAAGGCATTAAAGTGCAGTTTGACTTTAGCGATAAATGGGTCAAAAAAATAACAACAACAAGAACAACAATAATAACAATAATAATAATAATAATAATTACACAGTTATAATAATATTGTCCTTCATTGCAGTTTTGTTTTACTGAATCAAAATACACCAAGTGCTCAGATTACGGCATGACCGATTACTCTTCACTTTAGAGTATTCTGACAAAACGCCATGGACACAGGAAAAAAAAAAAAAAGAACGATCTTTTATATAAAACCACTGCAAAACTGGAAAGACACTTATGTTCAAAGAAATAAATACTATCTGAAAATCTTCAGCAAATGTGGTAACCAGTCTTCACAACAAAACCCTTTAGTGTTACCAGATGAGCAGGCAAAGAAACTGGACACCAGTCTACTGAATGTATGCGTGTTCATAAGGGCTGTAGCTGTACAGTCAATGATTCATATTTAACCCAGCTCCAGTCTTGATCCTGCAGGGGAGGGGACAAAAAAAAGTGACTGAGAAACAAAAAAAAAAAATTACAAACCAGATCAAAACATCTGAAACAGTCCAAGTCGTCTGAATATAGCGGGCAAATAAATATCCAGTTCTGTTCTTGCAAGACGAGTTTTGTCAAGAGGTCTGTGAAGACAGTTCAACTCACCACCATGCTTTTTGATTGTTCCTCACTGGTTTCCTGCATTAAACTGGTTAGTTGGTTCAGGTACTTCTGGTTTTCTGCCAGTAACTGAGGAACTGAATCACTGGATGAAATAAGAATTGTTTTATTTGCACAATGGCCAGCAATCATTACATCAAAAATGATCCCATAATACAGCAACTTATACCATGGCTTTGGTAAATACTATTTTCTTACTGGTCTGGAGATGAGAGGTGTTGATTATTTTCATGTAACCGCACAGGTAGTTCCAGCACCCTGATTACAGCTCTATATTACAGCATTTTAATGTTTTATTAAACATTTTATTATAAAAACCTGTGTGACTTTTCTCATAAATAAGCAGTTAATATAATTCTCCTTGGATTTCAAAGCAGAAGTGCCTTTCTGTTGACGGTTTCTATGGTAACTGCCGCTTCCAGTGAGAAGTCTGACCAGATGTTCTATCCTTACAGCAACTACATCTTTATGAGCACACTGGAACATTATTAAATGCTAACTGAAATAATGTTCTTCTGAAAAATTAACCGTGGGACTGGTTTATTTCATTGTTATTTTTTGTTCGCTAGCCGCGGTATTAGCGGGATAAAGTACTTTGAGGTATGCAGTTATACGAAAACAATCAACTCCAACTGGGTTAGCGCCCCAGTAATGCGTCGGGCTGCATTACAGTTATCATCGATTATTTTCGTAAAGACACACACCTCGTCGCAGTTTATCCCCTACTTACTTATTCACAAGTCTGTCGTGTGCAATGGACTTCTCAGCCTTCTAAATAATCAGATCGGTGCATCTGCTTACCCGTCGTTTGGTCCAGGTAAGGATGTAAGCGGGTGCGGAGTACTGGCAGGTTGCCTACTCCATCCTGAAACTTGGGGTGAGTTTGACACCTCTGGACTATGAGTTATTGAACTCCGGGTAGAATTTTGGGCCTAAGAGGACATTAAAAACCAAAGTTATGAGTGAAACAAGGCATTCAGAAGCATGGGAGATGTTCTATCAAATCACTGTGGATTTCAAAGCCTGCGATCGCATGACAAACCTAGAACAGGTTTCGTTGTTATTATCCTAAGGTTTTCAGCAAAAATAATGAAATGTACTCACACAGGCAATCTTCAGCAGATGCCAAAACTCTCTCTGTCTTTTAATCTGCATCTGCATCACAGTGGTGTCAGCTTCCTTAATGTTGTCCAGCGACTTCTCAATCCTTGGGAACAGGTCGATAATCTTCTTCTTGCTGAGTAAGATTTTGCTGTGTGGGAGATTGCTACATGTTAATTGCAGCGGTTGCAACAATGTGGAAATAAGGTTAAAGTCAAACAAACCCTGACGAACTCAATGACTCTGAAACCACAGGCAGCTGTGTGTCTCTGTGACTTTAAACAAATACAAAAAATAACTTTTTCTAGGTGCCCACAGAAGTAAATGACAAACAGCATTCAGAACAAAGACGACGAGAGGGTCACTACTGGAGCTGGATGCCAATGTCAAAAATCTTGAAGATGAAATATGTCATTACAGTGATCATTGCTGTCCACCAAAATAAATGAATAAAATGATCATTATCAGTTATAATAACTATTCCGCAATTTGTTTAACAGTGGGTAATTTATAACCTTAGGTGTGCGTAAAGATCCCTCAGAACCCGGTCTTGGTTTTGGACTGTCTGAAGGATAGTCTTCACCATTTCCTCGCTGTCACTGTAACCATGCTGTGGATCAGGCACTAGGAAGAATTATTAAAAACATGAATACAACTCACAAAAAGACTTTTTGTCCAGAGAATAAGCCTGCAATATCAATGTAATGTCAACAGCGACATACTGAAGCTTTGTTAGTTACCCTTGGTGAGACAGGCACAATGCATTCTTTATTACTTTAAAAGGTACCAGCCTAAATTTTGAGATTTACAAGATACTGCATTGTGACCCCAGTAAACAAAGGGTGCTTACTTCTGCACCTAATCTTCAGTTGCTTGTAGAGGTCTATCGCCTTTTCCTCACTGCAAGGACACAGGTCAGACCCATCAGACAGCTGAAGAACTTTGCAAAATGAAACAATACTCAAAAAGCTCTGTGTAGAATCATGGTGAAGGCCTGCTCGCACGGGCTCACGCACAGCTGCTCCATGACCTCTCCCTGGCGACGTGCATACGGGCTTCTCTGCAGTTCCACGATTTCCGAGTGCAGGGCCATGATTTCTTCTTCCAGGTGATTAACCTCCGCGACCTTCAAGTGAAACGCAAGGAAACCAGTCAAGACCTGCATCCGTTAAAGCCGCTGAATGCAAGTTGAAAGGTTTTAAAATAATACCAGTGCAAAGTACGGCTAAAAATGATTTTTGTGCTGTCGTTTATCTTTTGAAAACTGCACAGTAACTTGACTTCAGGAGCAAGGAGGAGCTTCCTGGATGTGAGACCGTTTCTGGCAGGAATTCGATGCGGGGCCTGTACCTGTGCGAAGGCGGCTGCCTTCTCCTCATTCTCCTGCCAGGCCTTCAGCATCTTCTCGGAAGCTTTTAAAGGGACAGCGGCGGGCGTTTTATAAGCATAATCACCTTCAAGTCATACTCAAAGCGGACAAAATCTACAAATTCAATGAAGACATTGATCCTAATTTCTGAGGATTAGTCAACGTGTAACAGAACTGCCATTTAGAAATAAAACATTATTATTCAATCATATGCTCATCATTTCAGAAAACTATACGTATCAGTAACTAAAGTTAAAATTTGAACAGAAGCTCACAGATCTCTGTTGAAGTTAATGTTTTACATTAATCAATTGTTTACACAATGCTGAGAACATTGCACAATTACTACTCTGATCATTTTCCAACAACCACACTGCAATTATACTGAAAGCCGGGGGTTACAGAATGACAAACTCACATATCCCATAATGCATCTGATCGCTGTACTTCTCCAAGTCAAACTGAATACTGCTCTTGAAGAAATCTAGCTTAGCTTTTAGCTGCTGAGAAACCGCAAACATTATGTTCTTCTGTCTGGTGAGGTTGGTGTTGAATCTGAGGAGACTTAGCCTACAGAAACAGAGAAGAGAAGGAAAAAATATTTATATATGTGTCTGGGAAATAAACAGTTAGATACAGGGACAACGTAAACATTGCGATACAGGGACACTGTAATTACCCCTTAAGCACTACTACTTCATTGCTCATGTTTTTTTGTTTATCTCTATTGGTATCTCAACAATCCAAAAGATTACGCACATTGCCGCTCTCTGACCCTGGAACAGCCGGCTATAATCCTCCTTCAATCCACAGACGTAGCTCACTGCCTCCCCCCAAACTTTCTTCAGAGTGGTCAGAGGCAGTTGGGTCTTGGTCTCTCTCACTGGAGAAAAACGAGAAAAAATAAATAAAAAAACACAAACACTACAGGTACCTGAAACAGAGCCACGAGTGCTGGTGAAGAGGAGCACTGGGCAGCTGTGGATGCCTAGAATGGCAAGACCACGCCGGGCAGCTACTCACCTATGAAGTTGACGTTCTCGGAAAGTGGCCGGGGGCTCAAGGGACCAGAATATTTTGTCAGGCTCTTATCAAACAAATAAACGATGTAGCTGTCCCACCCCCTCTGTGCAAAAAAATAGAGAAACACAAGAGAAACAGTCTAGTTAGCAACAAGTTTATCGGGCTAAACCACTGTGCTACACACCACCTAAACAAAGACCAGCATCGTTAGCTTATAGGACATCTTAGGCCTGTATCACGCAGTCATACAAATTGGGATGTGAGCAAACAAGAAGGCCCTACCACTCCATCCAGGACACACTGAGCCGCAGGCTTCCTGGGGTCCAGGGAAACCCCTGTCTCCTGCAGGAGCTCTTGGTTGAGATGTTCGATCTTCGTCTCTGCTTCGATGCGCTGCTGGAGGACGTGGAGCCCCTCGTCAGGCCCCAGCTGGAAGGAGTGGATCTGGGCCGTGGTCATGTTCAGTATGTGCACTACCTACGTGTGACCACCAGGGGGGAGAAGAGGACATTATTTTTTATTCTAATAAGTCCACATGTCTGGGGAACTAGAACAGCCGTCGCTCTGACTGACCTTCATGTACAGTATCTGATCCAGAACAGCGAAGCACATGGGCTGTTTGGTTTCTGGGTGAATTCCTCCGCCCCTCTGAACAGGGTCCCACTTAAGCATTAGCTGAAGCAGAGTTTCCAGCGGTTCCACCAGGGCCCTAAAGTCACAACACTCGCCTTAAATGTTGAAGATTAATGAGAACAGAAAAGATCACTGCTATGCTGTTTAGTGTTTGAAGAGAAGCAGGTAGCGGAGTGATTAAGGACACTGAGCCATAACAGTATATCTTAAGTTCTGGGAGGGGAAAAAAAATTATTAAGCAATATAAAAAAGAAAAAGGAAATGAAGAATTCTCACCTACTGAGGCTGTTCGGGTAGGGCAAGTGTGTAGAAAACCTAATTTCACCATTCGTGTCCTCAACAGCCATAATGTCCTTTGGACCCTTATTCCGGACTTTGTTGGTCCTATAAAACATCAGTTTGGATTTTTTTTTCCCCAAAATCTCATAAAGACTAATCACTAATCAGAGACCCCCTAGATAATCAGTAAACATAAAATAAAATTATTGAGGCTGTCAATAACAGTACAAGTTATGCAACAACATGCCTCAACATTAAAAACATTAAATCGGTGCTGGACTTCAAGGTAACACCACAAGAAATACTGCAAAATAAACCCACGCAGGGTTTGTTTATGCTGGCATTTTAAGGAAAAGTCACAGTCATACCACTGCACAGGCTGCAGGTTATGCAGGAAAGGGCGGAAACCACAGCTGCATTCGAAGATCATGGTGCCAAAGCTCCAATAGTCCACAGTCACTGTGTAGGGCTTGTTCTCAAACAGCTCAGGAGCCTGAAGCAAAGTCGTAAAATATGACGTGTTTTTATAAAGTACAACAAACTTTACTTAAAGCAGTTATCATAATGCATAATACATACCTTCATATGGATACCTTCATAGTGCATTATAATGGCTAGTATAAGCCATTGCAATGCATTATTAAGGTATTTATAGTACATTATAGATGAGAGTTTCATGGAGCAATCGTAATGGGTTCTCATCTAATCTAATCTAATGCATAATAAACATGGCTATAATGTATGACGTTTTATAAATAGTTATAGCCATTTTTATAATAGTTTATGAATGCGATATAATGCATTATGAAGGTACCTATGATGCATTATACATGGGTGCTTTAAGTAAAGCGTTACCCAAATTCCTCAGTGCAACATCCAGAGAATGAATGCTGTGTACTCACCAGGTACTGCAGCGTTCCCACAAAAGATGTACAAAGACTCCCCTGATCAAGATCTTTGGCATAGCCCAAGTCTATTATTTTGTGAACCAACTGAGGGAAAAGAACAAGAACTTGTCATAAATACCCACTGAGTCTAAAAAGGAAAACAATGACTCTTCAACTATAAATACCTTTCCATTAATTTCTTGAAGCACCACGTTTTCCGGTTTAAGGTCTCTGTGTATTATTTTGTTTTCATGCAAATACTGGATCCCCGATCCTGCAACACAAAATGCAAATGCAAACTACTTCTGATGTTTATATAAAGAAACGCCAGCCAAAAAAACATCCCGATCTTAAACTGAATATCAGCCATTCAGTAAATACAGTCCAAAGGAAACAAATCCATGACAGCTAGACAAGTTCCATCCGTACGGCGGTGTATTTTTAACACTGTACCAACGTCGATGAGTAAGGACAGCACTTCACTCTCTTTCAGTCCACAGCAGTTTTCCGGCTTGCTCAGTAGCTACGACCATGACAAAAACAAGAATGGTAATAAAAACAGGTGTACTTTCCTGACACGTGACTCTGCCATCATACCGATGGCGTAATTACTGTTGTTTTGCCTCCCACCTTTCGAAGATCTCCTCTAGAACAGTATTCCATCGCTAAGAGTGGGAGATCGTTCAGTGCTATGTGCTTAATTTCGTCCGGCACATCTCTAGCTGTTACGACGTTGAGGTGATTCAACCTGCATCACGAAGAATATTGAAAGTTAAGGGACATAAAAGGACATACTGATTCAAAGAGTCCAGAAATCCATAAATTAAGACTGGACACTTGAGACCCCGAATTAAAATCTTTTCCCAAATCACTACAGAGGTACACAGAAAATACAATAAATAGGCAGCTGGGGTTTCAGCGACATACTTTTTCATGATCTGGATTTCACGGCTCCATCTCTCTCTGTTCTTTGGGGTCAGCTCAAGGCGACAAAGTTTGAGTGCAATTTTTTCCGAGGTTTCCTTTACAGAATAAATACAATTAGGTACAAGCAAACAGGAAAAAATATACCTTGTGTAAACAGATCTGTCTGTTTATAAACATATTGCTCTTGATTTTCTCCTTAAATAAGAAGTTACTTAATGGGTGCCATGGTCCGCCCTATGCCTGTCAAAGATACTAAAGACATGTTCTTTCCAGGTTCATACACCGCTACCTGCTGCTCACCATTTATATACCGTGGGTCAGATAAGAGGATCCCCACATGCTCTCTCAGTACAGGCAATCATCGACCCTCAGACGTCAGGCACATCCACAGCACGAATCAATCGATCCGCCAACCGTAACACCAAGGAGACCTCAAGTCACACTTTTCCCAAGTATAGTCATTTACCCCAAAGTAACTTTAAACTGAATGTGTACCCTTAGATTTACTCCACTAGTTGTCTAACTATAGACTAAGCATGTAGAATTGACTGTAAATCTAATTATCACACTGCCACAGAAAATGAATGATACTCCATTATTAAAGTTTTCGTTATGTTTTACATGGTTAATTTTAACTTTTTCTTGGTAGTTACACGATACACACTCCAGTGGTGTTTATCATGCAATAAAGAAGTTGTTACATTGTTACATTTCCTCACAACCCTTACAGATTTCACAGCATCCACTCCGCAGTTAAAGTGACATCACTGATACTGAAAAGCCGCTTCTCTTAACACAATGACCAGCGAAGGCGCAGGGGGACGGCAGCCCTCACCATGTGCTGGTACAGATAGACGTGGCCGAAGCCTCCGGTGCCCAGCTTCTCCTTCATCTCCCAGGCTCCGCATTGCTGGCTCTGTCTGAACGGCGGTCTCTCCATTTGCCAGCAGTCAATGGTGCGATCGAGTCCGATCAGCCTGCTAATACACCGCGCTCATGGTTAAACCAATGGTCCAGTGACAGTTATCAAAGCACAGGAATTAAGGGATCGCCTTCTATTTTTCCCTCCGACTCCACACTCACAGGCCGAAAAAAATGCCTAAACGTCTAAGCGAAAACGAAAGCACTCGGAGCCGCCGCTTAGCCAGCCTGCTAGCCAGCCCGGGCTTTAGCATGGTGACAGGCTAACCGGAAATCAGCGCGCCCTTGTTTACCCCCCGCTTTCTAAGTAAACACGGCACAGAGACCGCACTTCGCCTCCTCACCTCTCAGTCGGTCTCAGTTAGCCCCACTCCGGGGTTAATCCCGCATCTAGGCTCGGTCGGGAAGCGAGATCCGTGGGGAAATCAGTTCAGCCCACGTACGGCGAGGTGCATCCCCGCCCGATCGATGCGAGCCGGCAGCTTGCTAGGCCTGCGAACTCCTAGACTAAGCTAACTGGTTAGCTAGCCGACTAGCCAACGATGCGTCAACTAAACTTAGTACTCGGGGGTGGGCATAAACTCAGCAGGACGGCCCGATCTAACGATGCATACTCCGGTGAACACTCGAGCCGAACAGCCACATGTCCCCATGGAGGACAAGCGTAAACCAGACGGAAGCGGTGTTCCCCCCCCCGTCCCTTCTTTGTCTTATTAAATAAATACTGTCGATCGCCGACTGACGGAGTCCCACGCCGCTCTATACACCCTCCAAGTCGGCCAGCGACAGCAGTAACAGTGCCGGAGTCGGGGACACCGATACGTACAGCTCCTCGCACACGGCAGCTTCCCGGCAGTCACGTTACCGTCCAGGAGTCATGATTAATCATAACGAAAAACAAACAAGTGTCAGTCACCGTCCCGCTGCGCCCTGTACATCTTTACCTTTTCTCTGCTCGTCCCTTGATAATCGCTCCGTATTTACGACTTCTCCCCTAGTCAGACATGATTATTGTGTTTTTTCTTTCTTTCTTTCTTTATATGAAGATTTTTGCTACAAGAGAGATAAATATGCGTGGTATATGTAGTAGGTGTAGTGGATAAGCTGGGCGGATGTTTTCGCTTGCACTTATTTTTCTTTCGAATTGTCCGTGGGGTTTCCAGCACGCATCTTGTTAATACCAAATGTATAACTGCCATGCATGCAGTTCAGCAAGATTTCCCATGTCTTAACTGAAAGTCCAATGTCGTCTTTAATTTCCTTTGTGACTTTTTTAACAGCTCGGTGCTTTATTTGTTTTTTTGTTCTTAAATGTATTCTTGTTTAATTTCATGAATGCACTTTAATGTTCATGGATTCCTTGCGTTTAATTTTTTCCTTACTTAGATTGTCTGATTATCTGTTAGGGCTTGGAAATATAACATCTGGGTAATATTGCCCAATACAGATCTATTAAATATAACTTGTTTTAAAAACTAAAGTAGCAAAAAATAATGACACCTTTTATTCCGGATTATATTATCCAGGTATTTAATTTTTATCGTGCGTATACCTATATGTGCTAGTTTGTGATCTATATATAGTTACTAGCTAATAAATGTATTTTACATTCAGTTGCTGAGACTTACTTTTAGAGACTTTGTTTATTGCTACTACTACTATTTTTATTTATTATTATTAGTAGTAGTAGTATAGTAGTTGTTATTGTTATTGTTGTATTATTACTATTATTATTATTAGTAGTAGTAATAGTATAGTAGTTGTTGTTGTATTATTACTATTATTATTAGTAGTAGTAGTAGTAGTATTCTGTACACTATTCTTCGTGGTAACCTGAGGTTGGTCAAAGAAGGAATATTTAAATATTTAATATCACAATGACAGCCTCATATTAAATTGATAGATGGATATATTCGACATAATGTCTTGGGGCAAAATTGTCATTTCTAGGATTCAACGCTTGATGTGATTAAAGATTAAACTGATCCAGAACGTCATACCTTCCTTTTTGCCTGTTCTGCAATATGTATTGACTATAAAACAGCAGGATGATGCTGCGATCAGTTTGTTGTCCTTCTTACTTCTACTTAGATATAACATCATACAGGTTCCTTAACAAAAAAAAACAATCATCTGCAAAAAGCCCTCCTACCAGGCGGTCACGTGATGGTTCCGTCTCGCGTTAAATAAAGAACTGTTTGAACCGCATGAAGGCATCCATAATAGGGACTAGACGTGCGAGGGCAAAGCATCACGCGGATTTAATCTCCGATCTTCTATATTTGTACATGGTAAGCTTTCTCAGATTTTAAATGTTAAAATTACAACTGTGTCCTGTGAAGATGCTCCAAGCAGATGCTGTAAATGTACTAAGATACAATCCATTGCATGGATGTATCTGCAGTCTGAACTATTTGATCACAGAGATTCCATTACAAATGTATTGCTGTCTTCTATTATGTGTTCCCTTTATTATTCCTAGTATTAAGAATAAGTTCTTATTAATTAATGAACTAATTAACTTCTTAATGTTGTATGGAGAATGAATTTAATCTTAAACAGAATTCCATTCTTACTTTTATATCCATGCATGCATTTAGACATTGTCTGGGACTGGGATTGTTACTTAATAGTCACCTTGTTGTTAGGTTAGGTTAGGTTAGGTTACCCCTGGAAGTAATTTGTGGAGCAGGGGTGTTATTAGACATAAAGCTTTACTGGGGTACAGGCCCCCCATCTCCCATGACCCATATGACTTGAACGTGAGATTTTACTGGGGCATAGCGAATAAATACTGGGGCATGTGCCCCAATAAAAGGGGTCTAGCGACACCCATGGTGTGGAGTAAGGCTTCATTCATTTTACTCTGTCTGAATATTTTTAGGATATTTGCAACAGAAGGATCTGGTATATGAATAAATGAATGAAAACCTAAGTCGTACACTTGCATGCATTATCTGTCCACGACGTCTACACTGCCGATTATACTCCTTATTTTGTACCAGATGTTTAGGGAATCCCTGTACAAAGCAATTTAATAAGAAATGGCAAAAGATTAGGTGGAAAATTCTGAGCAGGAAAACCTGAGCTGAGAATGTTTGTGAATTGGGTTTTCTTGCGTTTGTTTAGATTTTTCTAAGAAAGACAAGGAGGATCTTCAAAAATGCTAAAACTCCTTCTGTTCTTAACTGCAAACGTGGAAGTAATTTTCGGCGCTGAGATGGTAAGTGCAGAGTTCTGGGCTGTCATCCCGAGACGTTTCACCGTGTGGTGGGTGCGGCAACACGCTGTACCATTGCCTGCTTCCCAACGTGACCTGACCTGACCTGATAATGTCATACCTGATCTTATTTTCCCTGTCTTTCTATTTGAGAATATTACTTAGCTTAGGTGTCAGAAACATTTCAGCCTGCTTGACAGTCTTTGTCTTCTGTGCAGAGTCTGCTGACACTCACGAGACCAGGTTTAATCATGCATTCAGCTGAAGTTTCAGGTAACTTCATGTCTTTTCACTGTTTATTTTCCTATTCCCTGCCTCCAAAGACTGGATTACAAGAGTGAATGTGTTTTGGTCTCTGCACATGTCTGCAAATGACAGGTCTATCTTCCACCTGCTTAAATGGAGGCACCCCCATCACCATACCCTACCTTTTTAGCAAAAGGCATACGATTTGTATCTGCCCCAGAGGCTACAGTGGGCGGAACTGTGAAATAGGTGAGGATCCGTCTGTCATTCACTTACTATCTTGGCTATGCTTTCTGCTCAAGTCAGTTCCTTAAAAACAGAGGTGGAAATTTCTGGTCCAGGAAGTAAAAATCCAGACCAAGATTTTGTTACAATCAACCAGTTGAGTACTCTGTGACTAGGACTCTTTACACTCAACTGGTTGGTTAAAACAAATTAAAATCTTGGTTAAAATCTTAGTCTGGACTTTAACTCTCTGGACCTGAAATTTCCATGTCTGCGTACAAATGCATGCTGCCATTTCGTAGGTGCCGATTTAGCTGTGAAGCTGTTTTACTTATGGTGTCGTTTTGCTTCAGCTAACTGCTTCTTTGGCAATGGGCATCAGTACAGAGGGCCAGTAGCCATCTCAGGAAGTGGACAGAAATGTCTTGGTTGGAACTACGAGCACAATCAACAAATCATAGCAATGGATGCACTGATTCTAGGTCTTTGGAGCCACAACTATTGCAGGTAAGAGTGAACTGAATATCATTGTTTGTTCTTCGAGTATGAAAATTAAATCTAGTCAAAAGTACAATATCTCCAAATCCTTGAGAAAAGCATCCCCAGAAATTTAGACTTAATCCCTTGAATATGATTGAATAATGGACAGAATGCTGTAGAAAAAAAAACTTTTTCATGCCTTATGTTTGAGTTTAGGCAAGGTTGCACTGAGGCTACAAATGTTTACACGGAAAGACTAAAGTCTGGCTTTTCTTCAGTGCATGAATCTCTGAATCTCTACTGTAGACACCAAGAATTGCTCTTCATCTGGCAAAATCTTGCATTCTTTCACATACTTGTTCAAATTGCTCACCCCCAAGAAATCCGGACCACAGGGAAAGACCTTGGTGCTATGTGAAGCGGGGACACCAGATTGTACAGGAGTTCTGTGACATCCCTCACTGCGGGACGCCACCAGGTGAGCAGAAGAGCTCATTCCCAATGTAGTGACAAACAAACCACCTATCGAGAGCACCATTCCTCACACCATGGACTTGACCGATGCATTCTAATGCGTTTAAGAGATTAGAGCTTTCTTAAAATGATCCCTTTTGTTATCTGTCATTTCATTATTTGAACCAGTACATCCAATATTTCTGCTTCCTCAGTGGCAATATTTTTTTTGCAAAACACAGATATCATAAAAGTAGGTAATGGCAAGTTTTATTTCTAAGCTGGTAACATGAGACCTTTTGGGACAGTGGAAAACTCTTCTCCAGTAGAAAAGGATACATTTTTGCAAACTTAAATATGACAGCTCAACGTCATGAATATATTTGTTTGTTTCTTTCAGTATAAATGCAACATGTTTTGCAGTCAGAATAGAAATGGAATAAGCCCAGCTGTGCTGATCTTAATCCAAAGTCAAGATGTATTCAGTCACACCGATAGCGTTATTTGTTATGAAGGCCTACCACAAGAAACAGCTTTATTGTTGTTGTAAAATACATACAGCTTTAATGCTTTTTCCTGCACTTCTTGCTTTTGTCCAAAGCCACTCAGCTTTTGCCCATTTCAATAGCTTGTTCCTTCACTGGAGCTATTCAGATTACATATTCTTCTGCAGAGTACTACAGCTGAGGCCCTTCTAGGACGTGATCTCGGAGTCGACATCCTTAAGGCCGTCGAAATGCTTCTAAACACAATAAAAGTCATAACGCAATATCGGCACGTCTTCCAGAAGCACTAGCGTGCGGACAGAGGCCCCAGAGTCTGATGAGGATTGTCGGGGGAATGGTCACCACGGCGCAATCGCAGCCGTGGATCGCGTCGATCTTCTGGAGACGTCAGGCTCAAAAGCACGTATTCCTGTGCGGGGGCAACCTGATCTCACGTTGCTGGGTTCTGACAGCAGCCCACTGCTTTTCTGACAGGTGATTGGTCAACAGCACGTTAACGGCATGCACTCTGCTCTGACACCCCATTAATGTCACAATAAAGACTTAAAAAGCTACTCATAAAAGTTATTAATAGATCTCCAAGTAGTTGTTGACCTTTAAAACGCAATATGCCACTTATGCCATGAAAGATTATTCCAGTTTAATGGCCCAGGATTTTGTTTTAACTTTGTGGATTTTTTTCCCTCCCCCCCACAGACCCTTGAACACTCGCCACCTCTCTATCGTTCTTGGAAAAGATGCTCTCAATGAGACAAGCCACGGAAAAGAGCAGAAATTCAACGTTGAGAAAATTATTATTCACCCAGGATTTGACAATAGTGATGGGAGTTATGACAATGATATAGGTGATGGTCATTTTCAGTGGGACGTATCATTTTTAGCACATTTTGAGACAATGGTTATGGAGATAGTACTGATTATTATATTGTAACACTGTGGGTCCCACTGTGAGTACGTTTGTAAAACATGCACAGTCTATTAAGTGAAATGGGCAAAATCCAGAAGTTGTGGTCTGTCTGTGGTTCTCCCAGGGCTATAAATACTGTGAGCCAAGGTCGTTAACAACTGGTGCCGAAAACAAGATGCTCCAAACAGGGTCTTCTCTGAGTCCACCCAAAACCAAAATGTGGGCTGATTCGTCAAGACATGGGGGCACTTGTCACTTGCACCGTTACGGAAACTTTGACAATGAGAGAGCAGAACAACATGTTTTTCCCAAGACGTTTTACAGCCCATTGTCTTCTTCTGGTATTTTTAGCACTGCTGAAGATCTCCACAAACAGCAGAACATGTGCGAAGGAGACAGACTCTGTGAGGACCGTCTGTCTGCCCCCTGCCCATTTGATGTTGCATCCTGGAGACTCTTGCTATATTGCTGGCTATGGGAAGGAGCGGGAAGGTCAGACATCTCGAGATGTTCCAAACACTCATCAACCAATGTCCTGCTGTGTACAACCTAACTCACAATTTTGTTATTAATCACGACAGGATTATGGCACAACTCACAATACCTAAGAGAGGCAAAAGTGAATATTTTGCCTCAAGAGATCTGCATAAGTAGGAATTACTATGGAAACCTGGTGACGAAAAACATGTTTTGTGCTGGCAGCCCTGACTGGAAAGTAGACTCGTGCAAGGTGTGGTACATTAATGTTTTTACATTCCCTAATCACTTTCATCTACAGACTTAAATAGCTGTTGATGTAACAGCATGAATGGTACCGATACAAAGAACTCCAGAATTACAGCTTATTGCAGTTAAGTCATTAAAATAAATCAATTGACTCTTTTCCCATCTATAGCCTGAGATTGGCCCTTTGTTTTTTTTTATTGAGAACAAAATATCACTTAATATTAATAAAAATCCATCATAACCTTCAATCACGAAGCCACAGACTCAATAACTTGGTATGTATGGTGCATGCAAGAAATATGCAAGTGCAGATTCACCCCAACTTACAACCTATGTGACATAAGACGACTCACACATTCGAGTGAAGTTTTTTTTAAAATTGAAATAAACAAGTAAATTATGTTAAAATAAATTTTGGGCAGCATTATACCTAGTAGCACTATGTTACCTAGTGGGTGCTGTCCGCCGTATGATATTTGTCATGGGAAACTACTGTACTGGGGTATGTTTCCCAGCAGCGCTTGTTCGCAACTTACATAGTTAGCACCATTCAGTTGCATGTTTCCAACTACGTAAGTTGCTAACGTTGCTAGTAACCATGCTTTTGAGAAACATACCCCTGTATGGTAATGCGACCATCTCAGCCTCACACATATCTTGCAGTCTCATTCTCACACCTAAAAGTCAGTGCGATTAATCTGTTCTGACATGCGTCCATTTCAACGTACAACCTGTCAGTTGGAGTGGAAGCCATTCCAGGGACAGTCTGTACTGATAAGCTTTAATGTAGTCTGTTAGTAGTAATAATGGAATATGGAATGGAAAGCTAGAAATGCCCATCATAATTCTCCTTAGAGAAATTTAGATTGACCTGTCTGTCATCTTGTCCCCTACAGGGAGATTCGGGGGGGCCTCTGGTGTGTGACAGAGATGGTCGTTTGTACCTTTTTGGTATAGTCAGCTGGGGCGAGGGGTGCTCCAGAGAATTCCGACCAGGCGTCTATACCAGAGTGGCGAATTATAACAAGTGGATCACAGAGAATGTAGGCCTGCCCTAAGGGTCTGAGCACCGACTCAAGTGATTCTCCTCTTCTGGCCCGTCCTGTGGGAAAGGTCACAAGCAACTGTGTGAATGCATAAAAAAGACCAAGACGCTGTTCTTTCGTCATGACAACAACATCCCTTCACATTCCGGGGGTACAGTCACCCGGGCGCTTTGTTTTTTATATGCTCTTGTCAAACTAGCATTCTTTTTTTTTCAAATATAAAGGTTTATAAAGTATTTAATCGTCAATTTGCTTTACCAACACCCACTTTATACTTCTCAGAATGTTTGACTGGAAGTTGTTAAAGCTTTTATTTCACTTGTAAACTCTCAATGTCTCCACTAAAGTCATTTGATGGGTTTTCAGGAATAAAAAAAGAGTTAAATCCAAGTAAAAGAACATCTAGTGCTTGAAATGGAAACGCTTAAAACAAAACTAAAACTATAAAAATATAAAAAAAGTAAGAATGTCATTGAATGCATGCATTTCAGTCTTTGTCTTGGCCTGTACTAGTTATATCAGGTTATATTTGTAAAACGATTATTTTTTTTATAATCAATATTTCCAATTTGCCATATATATATTTGCTAAGGCAAAAAAGTTTTTTGTTATCAGGTTACAATAGAGCATATATTTCTGATTTGTTTTGAAACAGGATTATAGCTTGATTATGTTTAAATATGGTTAATATGTCAATAAGTTTGAAATTTACAGTAATAAACTTTTGAATCTATTGGAAGAGTATGTACTTTTTCTGTAGGTGTTTAGTTTTTTTCCTTTTTCTTTGCAATAAATTTGACATTTAACCAAACTCTGCAATCCATTTATATTATAATATCGTCAGCAATGTTGCAAAATATAACGGCCAAAAAAAAGTGCATTATGCCACTGAAAAGAAACTCAAACTTTAACTGTTGACCGTAGAACAAACTCGTTTTAAATTATTCGTTCCACACGAGGGCGCAATCGGGTCATGATAAATGGTAACAATTATAAACGTATTTGTCACGTGTACGCAGTATCAGCTCGCATAATCTCCTTATTTACAGGCAGTACTGAGGTCATTCATTGAAACACACGTTTTAATACATTTCCTCTTTAAAACTATAAAAATATAACACGTATTCACATAGAGCAGTATTTTAAAGACCTTTGTATTTAAACATGTTGTGTGCAGAAACATCTGTAGAACTTTCACCAATGTTCGATAGACTCTATTTCCTCTGCTTGTACCGAATTACTGTTTTGCTGACAAGATTCGATTTCTGAATCTCATTATGGAAGAACGACAGATCCTCTGAACCAGATGTCCCTTGATCCTCCCACTCTGGCCAGAACAATACATATTCTAATCTTCACAGGAAAATACGGGGCCCGGAACTAGCTGCCAAACAACATAAACCCTTTAATGTCTGGCAGGTGGGACATTTCACTTTAAACATTCATTATACACCAATGCAATTGGTTCCGGTATGTTTGCCGTCGCAGGTAATGTATGTCACAGTGCATCCCTCTTCCTCTTTTCCCTGTTTCATTGAATTGGTTAAATGCATTTACCTTAGTGTTGTTTCACACATGAAATAATGCCCAGTAAAAATAACTGATAAATCCTAATTACTCAATCCTAATTACTCAAGTGTCTCATATTGAATCTTATTCACCTTCCCCAAGCGAATATCTTATTACTGTACTTACATTTTGCCATAGCAACAGTGCATACAAGGTCATGTTCTAACAAATCTGCCCCCTTAAATTGTCTCCGAATTTGTCCTCACAATTAATCATTGTAGATGGAGTGGCCCTAGTTCGTTGTAAAACGAACTAATGTTATTTTCGCATTATATGGCGCTATAACAGATACCTCAATATGGATATTGTACTTATGAAATACTTTATCCACCCCCTTGAAGAAGTTGTCTTTTTCCTCTTTAGATTTTCCATGAGACAAACAAGACCAAGCTTGGGGTCACAGAGTTGTCCAGTGCTGCTAGAGCAATCAGGGGTTAAGGGACTTGGGAAACACAATTGTAATTGAAAGATTGCTGGTTCAAATCCCCAACCGGCAAGGTACCACCCCTAAGCACTGAATTAGCTGAACCCTTGCTATGTCACATATGGCTTAAATGCAGGGGACACATTTCATTATTATGCACTTTGGTGTGTCAACAATGACTAATCACTTCCCCTTGCCAAGGGCCCAGTGGTGGCATTAATCTATCAGCTTTGGGATCGGAACCGGCAACCTTCCGATCATGAGTACCATGTCCTAACCGGCTGAGCCGCACACCATTTCACAAGCTACTGAATGCACAATACTGTATACAAATGTATGGAAATAGCTGTGCTAACATGCAGTAATAATAGTTGTAATAATGCCTTTAAAATATAGTTTTACACACAAGAATATTAACTTGACCTGAAATATGAAACTACGCATTCCTTTCAGAGATCCGTAGGACAAGGTTGATCTTGTAGAAGAACATTTGTCAACCAAAAAAGGAACATTCTGGACCTGTAAAGCAGCTGGAATATCATTTATATTAGTGGATTATAAACAAAGCATTATACCAAGTGACTAAACATTAATGTGTGCTTTGTCAATACTATTGTGCTTAGTAAGGTTTTTCTTAAAAAAATGACTGTAAATGCCTCTGATTGGCTGAGAAGCATTTTTTTCCAAAAAAAAACAAAAAAAACATAAACATCGTGCATCAAGGCCCCAGTGTTTACATGTGCTTCCCCGCAGACTGACTTCCTTGATTCCTTCTTTTGGTACTCTTCCTTTTTAGGAAGACCATGCCGCCCTGCACTCTCTCGGGGCATGCTGTGCACATTCCTTTGCAGGTTCAACTGGCAATCTTTTTTAATGCTTCTGTGTTTTTATATTAGAATCTGGGGAAGAAGATGAATATGCAAGGTTTAGGGCTTTATGCTTCTCACAAAGATATCTACCCATTATTGCCCATTATTGCTTACCATTGTGCATAAATACATATCCACATTTATTATTAATGTGTTTGAAACTATTCAGACCATATTGGGACAATATATTGTCAAAATCCTACTATATGTTTACTTTTACCAGCACGATTAAAGTGTGTTTATATGAAAAAAGTTACATGAGATTCTGTACAGAACAGATATCTGGTGTGTGTGTGTGTGTGTGTGTGTGTGTGTGTGTGTCTTGTGTTAGAGCCTTAAAGGGAGATGTGTGACGTGTAACTTTTATCTGGTTAAGGACCATTTTTGGACCAGTTTTGCACCTTTTCGAGTGATACAGTCCAGAGAATAGCACTGAATAGACTGTAGTCCTTCAGAATAAAACTACTCATTTTTAGCTTGGCATTTAAAACTACTGGTACCTGCTTACACTTGGACATGAAGCTGAGGTTTGTATTAAAATCTTTGGAATTTGAAATTTAAATGTCTTTGGTATACACATTATACCATCCAGTGAGTCTTGTCCGAAGGAGTCAGATGTTTTTCACGCTGTATAGGTCATTAGGACATGACTATTCATTCAGTTCCACTTTGACATCATCAATGAGATGACTGAGCGCATTGTTCAATCATCATATTGCAAAACATTTTTTGAAAAAAGCTGTTTAACATGGTTCTATTACTGGAAATGTTTTACTTGAGGTGTCACTACTACTGCTCTCTTAGGATGATCATCAATTAAAACAAATTATTGGAATATCTAATAGGACACGACTCCCACAACGTCGTTTCCAAATACAATAACACGTCACTGTAATGAATGTATTCCTTCATTACTCCCTATCATTCCTACTTCGCCCGTGCAGTTCCAATATTTTCCTTTTTAGGGCATGAGAATGTATTACGTAATCGGGAAAAGCGCTCGCCTCCCCGGCAAACTCCGCCCAAAAGGTAGGGCGGGGTTAACGTGAGCTCCGTAGTGCTTGGAGCGCACCAATGGGAAGCGCGCTTTCCAAGTTAAAGCTCCTTCTCTGATTGGCTGGGGGGCGGTGATGAAATCTATCGAGGCTTGGCGTTTTTCGCACGCAGCTTTTCTGGAGCCGAGTCTCACCATTGATGGTTTTGATTGGAAGTGGGACTTTCTTTATCCCGCAAAGTACCACCCTGTCCGGCGATCGCTGTTGGATTCCGTCTTCTAAGTGGCGGGGCACGTAAAGTAACAGTAAGCCTTTAAAGCGAAGACGTGTTTTTCCTTTTCTCGGATAGCGGGAATAAGTTTTCAAGATGCCGGTTTTCCACACGAAGACCATAGAGAGTATCTTGGAGCCTGTGGCTCAGCAGATATCCCACTTGGTCATAATGCACGAAGAAGGTGAGGTGGACGGCAAGGCGATCCCGGATCTCACCGGACCCGTTGCCGCGGTGCAGGCGGCTGTCAGTAATCTCGTCAGGGTAAGTGCTCTTTGCAAAACTCGAGAGAGAGGGGCGGAAAAGTCCATTACAAGGTTACCTGTGGCTGTTTTCAGACCGCAGCAACTGCCCGCTGCCTTCAACTTCCATGAAGCAGTTGTACTAACTTGCTGGTCCTGTTCATAAACGCCTTCCCCCTGTGGACCGTAAAACAACTTCAGTGTGGGCTGCTAAAGCAGATCAGAGTGCTGCTGGTGAACCTTTCCCATGGGTGCCTTGTAGTAATGTGTCTAAGAGGAATGAAACGTATGCATTTATAGTATTTTGTTTACCGTAAACTTTTCGGCTTATTGTACCTCCGTTGTTAAACTGGTAATATTAACTTTTATAACGTTTTGCCTGACTTGTGCAGCTGGATTATGTGTATATTATTATATTATACAAGTCTGACCTTGGGGGGGACCCCTCCCACCCCCAAATATTTAATTTGGCTTCATTCACCCCACCCCCTATAAACAGATCTTCTGCATTTAAATTAAGTCCCCCCCAATATTTGTTTATCTGCCAACTATAACGTTTATAGGAACACTTGAGTATATAGTATTCTCTAGGTTTGACACACAGTGCATGAATCATTATTTGAATTTGCATGAATGTTGCATGTAAGTTTAGTGTTATGTAACAATTTTGTCTAGTTACAGTTTTGGACAAATGATTAATTTACTTTATTTGTAGAAGGTACAGAGATAAGAGTTAAGGTTACGTCATCACCTATCGGGGTTGTCGTAAGAGCTACGGTGATTTCTGTTTTTTTTTTTTTTTTTTTTGATGCTTTCGGGAAGATGTGTAAGGTTTTATAGTTGTGAAGCAATTTCCACCTATTATGTAATATATTTCACATTTGATGTTCTGAGTGATCAGCACAGATGTGGTCTTTCTTGTATTTTTTTTGTATAGCTAGGCAGTTCGAATTGTCCCTTGTGGCTTGGTTGACTGGTTTCACAGAGACCGTTCCTTGGGAGCGCTAGGGATTCCGCTTTCTGTAGCCACTTTTGTACTACAGGGATGTCGAAGAATTGTGGTTTATGCGCAGCATATATTTCAGCAGTGTCCGCAAGCATAAGGGGAAGCTGATTATAAGATTCAAAATGCTTTTATAAAAGCTGTTAAGTTATTGGGGGATACATTTGTTTAACTATGTGTCATGGTTGTACTATTCATTATGGTTTTAAATGGCCTCTGAAGTACTCGCTTAACTTTAATTTGTTTTTATATAGCATCCGTTCTAACATAGCTGTCCAGAAGTATTTGACAGAAATGTAATTAGTAGGACATCACGTATTGAGTTATATTGAGCAGTGTGTGGCTCTGTGGGATAGGACTTTGTGCTCGTACGCAGAAGGGTGCTGGTTCAAATCCCATGACTGGGTGAGTGATTTCACCATTGGGCCCTTGAGCAAGGCCCTTAACCCCAGCTGCTCCAGGAACTTGCAGACCCTGCTTCCTCACTTATTTGTTGCTTTGCATAAAAGCATTTTCTAAATAAATGTAAAGTATAAAATCCAAGTGGAAAGACAAACTGGCTGATAAGGAGGAGGAGGTAAGGAACATGCACTGGTTACAGCGCGTTGTCGCACCCACCACACCACCTCAGGAATGAGAACCTGAGTGCAGCCATGTGGCGGGCGATAGCTCAGTGCCACACTAGTCCAAATGGACCAGCGTGAGGTTTTTTCTGGTGGCTTGTGTGCCAATCCTGCCACCAACCCCCAAGATATTCCCTTTAAGTTGGAGGACCTCCTGGATGTAGATTAATATCATACCCACGATGAAGCAATTGCAGGATAAGGGCCTTTCTCAAGGGCCCAACAGAGTAGAATCACTCTAGGCATTCACAGGATTTGAACCAGCAACCTTCCAGTTACTGGCCCAGATCACTAGCCTCAGAGCCACCACTCCACCTGCGCATCCCCAGGGCAGTATTTTCGGGGAACAGGCAAAAAAATAGTATGATAGCTATAGGAGAATATTGCCCTGCACTGTAAGCTACTCTTTCATGATATAGAATACACTAATTATCTCCATGGTCTCTGACAACTCAGTTTGAAAAATCTTTGAACTGTAGGCTCATAAATGTCAGGCAAAGCTTTTCGATACTCGGTTATCTGTTAATACAAGTTTGTGTCAAAGGGTTAAATTGGGATCACTGGAATGACATTTTAATTTACCAGTGGGAGACTGTGGCCCTCCTAGAGTTGATTTATCTGGATATGCATGAATCAATCTGCCTACCACCTCTGCAGCTCATGGTCATGGGAAGCAAAATGTTCGTATCATTTTTGCTACCGGGATAATGTTTCACTTCATTTTCAATATTATTTAGTGATTGGGGGGGGGAGTGGTGTTCTCTTCATTGTAAATGTAAACTGAGTTACTCGCTTCCTTCCTGCCTGAAAGTGTATTCGTTAAGCAGTGGCTCAGTCGCACTACAAACAGCAGACTGCAGAGTTCATGGTTCCGGGGTACTGGAGGCTCCTCTGGGTTCTGGGATTTCCTCCTGGGCTTGACCTGCGTTTATAGCCCTCCAAAGGGGAGGAGGGAGATGAGTCCTGCTCAGGCAGATCACTGAAGGGTCATTCCGTTTTAATTAACAAATAGTCTTTGCATCACTATGATGAAAGTTGTCACCTTTCGGTTTTTTTAAATTTGTCTTTGCAAAAAATAATTTGTGGTGGTTTCTTATGAGTGCTATTTTTATTTTTTATTTTTATTACAGCTACAAGGCTCAGCTAAAGCTTATTGGAAAGCTCACAGACTAAATAACCATGGCATGGTTAGACTCAACTTCTCATTCTTTTTTCAAGGTTCATCTCAACCTTTTTTTAATTTTTTTTTATTTTTTTTTGTTTATACATACTTTGTTACTTTTGGTTATTAACAGTGAAAGGCTTGTAGTATTTTATTTTTTTTATAATAAATGTGTGGTACTTTATTATTATTATCATTATTATTATTATTATTATTATGCATTTATTTATATACAACACTGACCTGTTTGTTGGTCTCCTTCCTGAGTTTAGCACCCCAGAAGTGAAAAGATGAAAGAAAAAAAAAAAGGTAGTTTTGCACCTCCAATAAAGGCATGCAGGGGTATCCATTTTTTCACTTCAAGGGGAAGAAAGTACTCTTTACCTTCAAACAGAAAAGAATAGTTGTTATTCAAAGGGTGTAGGAGTTACAAGGTTTTGAACTTAAGAGAAATAAGTTTTCTCACATAGTGATGTTTAATTTGGATGAACCAAGGACACCAAGGGCTTGGTGGGTGGCACTGTGAGTAGGCCCTTTAACCAAAGGTCCCTGAGATGTGCTCTATCACAGTTCTGAAAATTAATGCTGTAGTATTTAATGTTGAAATGTATACAGAGGATTCACAGGGTAATCTAAACATTGTAATAATGTTTTTGGAAGCAATAGTTTGGCTATGTTAATGTATATCGGGGGATATTTCACGAAGCAGGGTTTCTTGCTTAGTCAGACTTGTTGGATTTAAGGTAGTCCAGGCTAACTGGACTATATCCTTGTCCACTTAAACTTGGCTTACACTACCTTAAATCCAACAAGTTATCCGGCTAAGCAAGAAGTCCCCAGAGCTTATATTACTATTTATTTAAAATGACAAATCGCAGTGGAAGTCTGAATGCAACTGTTTTGAATTGTCAGTGAAAGCACAAGTCCATGTAGATAATGTGCATTTAATGATAAAGTGACTTGTTCCGTCTTCCTTTGCCTGGGAGTGATGTAGTGGAATAAATTACTCCTCAATTCCTCCATCTTACTGTCTTAGGATTGACTGCACATTTTCTCCTCTGTTGGGACAGCAGAGGAATTTTCCCGAACAATAATTTCCCTTTTATTAGTAACAAAATCCCATTTCTTTAATTTCAAAGCAACCCTAAACAGCCCACTTCTTGGACAGTGTAAGCTTGAAGCTAAAACGTTACTTCATGGTTGCCTTAACAGGAACAATATCATTTACTGAATTCTTTCTACAGAGTGATTTTCTTTTTCTTCCTTTTTTTTGTTTCTTGTATCTCTTTTGCTCTCTCTCTTTCTCTTTTGTATTGCAGTGTGCCTTGTGTATTTAAGGCCACTTTTCCTGGAAATTTAATTGCCTCTTTTCAGACCATCCCTAGTTCCTCCAGACTATATCTGTTACGCAGTGAAATATTTCCTTGGCAGGTGCTACGGGCTGAATCTACTGCAGGTCAGTCGTGTTCAGGGCTCATTCAGCCTTTAAGGCTTGCGGCGTTGAAAGGCCAGCAGCTGTGAGCCGTGGTGTGCTCCGGTTAAGGTCAGCCAGCCTATCGCGTGAGCCGACACCGGACCCCTTGCACCGGGCAGGAATGCACAGTGTCACAGTTCTGCTTCCAAGCGTGGCAGAAGATTTCAGTTTGATTTCCTGTGACAAACATTATGTTGAAAGGCACAACCACAGCTGGAACCATTATGTCTGAGCAAGGGACCTGTTGTTTGGGGTAGGGGGTGTTTTTTGTATTTTTGATGAGTATCTTGGAATGCATTTCATCTGAGCAATTTAGCTAAATATTTAATGCTAATTAAATTGAATTCTATTTTGAATTCTGAAACGTTACTCAAGTCATCCAGCAAAAGCACTATCAAGTAAAAGAAAGAAATGCCTGGTTTTAAAAGTAATTAAGTAAAAAATACTATACATTCATGTGTATTAATCCTATACAAATCAGCCTATCCTTTTAGATTCACTCAAGATGGGTTTGAATATAGTATTATAATAATAGTACATTTAATGGGCTGGTACCAGAGGTGGGGACTCGAGTTACTGACTTGTGACACAAATTTGATTACTTGTGACTCAAGACTTGGACACTCTTTTCAACCTATCCTTGCCTATAAAGCATGTATCCTGCGATGTACTGTGGTTGGTGTTTGCTGCAGTAAGTTTTAATCAATAAAGGTAAAAATAGGTAAGGATAGGTAGGGATTCAAGTTACATGACTCACAACTTGACTTGGACTCAAGTCACAAATTTAATGACTTGATGGCAAAAATGATGGAAAGACTTGGACTCCACTTGAACTTGAGGGCAAATGACTGGAGACTTGACTCGGCCTCGACAAGGAATAACTTGTTGCCATCCCTGGTACGTTTAGACGTCTTAAGTGGCGAATGAGATGGTTAAGACTCTCGTCCCCTGCCACAGAAAATGGCTGATCATCCACCGCGATCATCACAATTATTTTAAAAGTAGCTGTAGTGCTACCAACTTTTGAATATTCGCAAAGTTTAAATATTAGACAGCAATTTCAGTATGTTAATAGAAATATTGTGTAGTGCTACACATTTTTCCTTCTATCATCATAAAAACAATTATATAATGCTAAATAATAACAGAGAAAGAAATATATTGCGCGAGAATCATGAGAGAAAATCACAATTCCAATTCTGAGTGGGGAAACAATTGATTCATATTTTTCCCAGAATCGTGTAGCCTTACTCAGGTGTGCTGCATGCAATAGTTTTTAAAATTGGTGAGTAACGATGGCTTTGTGCAGAATGTATTGGTATAAAACAAGAAAAAAACTGGCTTGGAAATGTTGCAAAGTAAAAGTTGCAGCAACTTAATACTCAAGAAAAATCCTAAAAAAATGTCCTTACCCCCCACGCACACACTCACTCACTCACAGACACACCCACACCCACCAAAAGTCTCTTCCTGTACTTAATGAGATCCCATACTGCCACCCACATCTGCTGGCGTGCCTGGAGCACAGGAGTGAGCTCACACAGAAGTCTGCTTATCCCATGATGTAAAATCATTGAGCTGCACTGGGGGTGACCTAAGAGGTCTTTATAGATGAGGTTTCAATCTTCAGATATATAACTATATTCATTTGATATGTGTGTTTATGCTTCATTGTGGACTGATGGATTGATGCCCCAGCCCCCTACAGCAGTGAGGAGGACCATGTGCTGGACTTCTGGTCCAATACCAGCTGGAAGTCCATTGTCTCTGGCTGTTCTCTGTTGTATTTACCAGCAGAAAAGCAGTCAGATTGCTGCCAAGTGTTTGCAGGATGCACGTGTCAGCCAGTTTTAAAGGTGGTTTGATGGTGGAGAAGCTGGAAGATAAAACGGATGGGGGGGGAGTCATTGTTTTAACCAGAAGACGGAAAGTGTTATAGGATATGCTTCGGGTTACATGACCCCAGTCAGTGTTTCACATCAGAAAACAGGTGCAGCATGCAGCTATTTGTGGTTTTCTTAAAAAAAATAAATTTAAATAAAAACCGAGAATGTTCATGCCCGCTGTGTTATCGTCCAAGATTCGCGGTCACCCCTGCACTGTTGTCGGGTGAATACTGCACGCAAGGAAATGTCGGGGGTGAGTTAAGCAATGGTGTCAGATCCTCACTATGACTGAGCGAAGTCGATGGAAAGTGCTGAAAAGAGAATAGTGCTTTTCAAACACACACGTTTGCGTAGGCTTGGGCGGAATAACGGGGTTTTCGCATTTTTATCTCCAAGATTTAGTAAAATCGGAGTAGTGTTGCTTTAGTAAATGCTGCATACTGTGGTATGTCTGGGCAGTGTGACTACACATGCGTCATGTAAGTAAGCAGTGACGGGTGTGAGTTTTATAGCTTAACAAATGCATTGCTTAGTTCTTGGCAGCAGGTGGAAGATGGCTGTGTAGGGAACACGGAAAACCCAGCGCCCCAATAGCAAATACAATGAAGTACAGTTTTATTAGAGAATAATTACATGGACTGCATTCTTGATAGCGAAAACAAATTCATTATTCCTGATCCTTTATTTGCCATTTTACGTCGGTACATAAGGAGTCATGCTTGCAGTCTTACTTGTCAGTAAAACAGCCTTAAACGGGCATTCCCAAAACATCGAAGATGTTGTTTGTAAAGGACACGGAAATAGCAAGTGCATTAAAAAGACATGTAAAGAATTTGGGTAGGATGATCGACCTGCTTGCATGCTAAACCAAGCCATCGGCATTGTTTTTTGTTTTTTCTGACTTCCGTCTGCCCCAAGGAACTGCGAATCTGGCAAACTGTCAACTGGTTCGCTGTGACTAACCGCAGAGACGCAGATAGTGGGGGGCCGTCTTAATGACTACATAAGGGCTTTCTCTCCCCTGCCTCATCTTCCTTTTTATGGTGAAGAGACTGCAAAGCGGTCGGGCAGCGGCGACGCCACGATCTGGCAGAGGGATGCGTCTGCGTTTCCCGAACGTTTCAACAGTCCAGGAAGCCTTGGGTTGGGGCTGGGGGGGGGGGGCGGATTAGACTGAAACCTCATCTATACACACTCCTTAGATCAGCCCCGGTGCAGTTCGATGATTTGCTTTGGAGGCTGGCCAACGTTGAATTCTGGGATGTCAGTGTTGCTGGTTTGTGCTTAACTCGTAGTGGATGGGTCTATAACCTTTGGCTTTTAAGGCCGTCGGACCTCCCACTTTCCCTCGGAGAGGAGTGAGGCCATTTAGACTCTCCGATTGGGGCCCATCGGTGCTGAATTAAAGCTACATTATATGTAGCATTTCATAACTACTTTTATTTTTACGATGTTTTTATACATGTGCACAAACACACACATTATTAATCAGGAAAAGTCACTGAACCCAGATATTTTGACCTTTTCTTGTCATGTTTGATCTTGTTAATTCATTTAAAAACAAACATCCTATGTCTGTATAGTTTGTAGCCTTTTTCCGTTCATCTCAGTAATGTGGTAATTTAATTCGTTTATGTTCGTAGCTCATCCAGTTTTATCCAGACTTTTATCTGTGTTCTGCTGTGTTCTGTGTTCTGACTTATTTCCTCATTTGACCCCGACTCTTACTGGGAAGGTCCTGCTTTCCATCAAACCATAAAGCAACGTTGTGTCTCTTGAGCTCAAGACATTTCAAGAGTACATTTGTCAGAGCCGGGCTCAGTCTTGATGTAAATATCTCTCAGCCGTACAGGAAGCTGTGGGTACCAGCAACCACATTTGTAAGGTTTCATTCCTCTTATTTCGACTGTAGATCTTACTTTCCCCATTTTCTTTCGTGACAGCTTGTGCTTGAAATGACTTTGTTTGCAAAAAGAGTTTGGCTGAGGGGTGTGGCTATGATTGACTCTTGCAGTAAACCACATCATTTATTCCACCCCTTTTTTTTTTTTTTTTTTTTTTTACACCCTTCGAAAAGGGGATGCGATTGTGCCAGAGGTATTTCTGGAAACAAAGAATAAACCACTCTTTATAAACTTACGGGGAGGCCACACAGTGCTGGAGTAGTTTGTAAAAGACTTTGAAATGAAAATGATTGCATTATCTGGTGTCATGAGGTGAAAAGGATAAGTTATGCAACATTGCGCTTCTAGTATATCTTTAGCATATAGATATTTAGATGAAATAGCTCTGGTTTTCAGGGTATATTTTACCACTTCTTGAGTTGAGCGGATTGGGCAGCTTGGCTGCCAAGTCAGGGCTCGTGGAGAGTTTGCAGGGCCGCACAGTGGAATGAAAACGTGGAATCTGCCCTTCTGCCAACGGAGGACGTGCCCCTCCCACACGACATGATGGGGTGGGGGAGGGAGACTGCAAGTGGTCAGAGGAGTCAGAGGAGAGTAGCGATGAGTTGGGGCGATGCACGTGGCTCCTCTTTTCCAACCGACCTGTTTTGGCCGAACCTGACAGGTCGCTCGCCGCTTTTTTTCCGGATCCATTGCCAGCTGGTATGCGGGGTAGTAGGCCGGAGGGTCTGAGGCGTAAACAGGCCCGCTGGCACAGGTGACAGAGGTCAACTGGCAGCATGGATCCTCATTGTCAAAGGGGACAGCACGTCTCTCCTCCTCCCAGTATCAGCACTGAGTGAATAGCTGAAAATGAACAGGAGGTGATATAAATGACTACATTAGCTTCTGAGTTCACATAGACTGCAGGCTCATGTATATAGTAGCATTTGAAAAACAGATTTATTCCGAATTTCATAGAATGCGTCTTGTGCGGTAGGTCCGGTGGATCGACGGGTGACCTTGACTGTGACCTCTCATTCCAAGTGTATGCTTCTGGCCAATCAAAGTAAGCCTGTTGCTTTTGGTGAGCCGGGGAGTGACTAATTGATCTCGTGCTCCAGCAGTCAATCAGCTCTTGCGGTTTAAGGTGCGATCCGTCGCCTCCGCTGTGATCATTTTAAGTGTGAACGTGAGACAACAGGAGGCATGTTAATTTTTATTTATTTGTTTATTTCTGATGTGTTGCTTCATAGATAAGGTTTTGATTAACCAGCTTATTTGATAGACCAGTTTTGAGATGAAGGTATTTAAACTTAAATGGCATCCTGAGCATATAGTCTAAAGTTTCGTGGTTTCACCATATCTCGCGGTGTTCACTGCTTTGTCATAGTTTCATTTGCTAAACTGTTCCCCTAAGCAGCCCTTTGGTTTGTGTCAATGCCAGCTATTGTCTCTTTTGTTATCCTGAGTCCAGTTACAATGCAGCACTCTTCCGCTTCCCTGTGCAAAGCAAACTAGGTTTTCATCAATGTAATCAAAAGCAGCAGATGGGTTTATAGACTTGAATGCATAGATTTGCCGCCACCCCCGCCGCCGTTAGTCTGAATTTCGACAGGCCAGTGCTGCCCGCTCCTCTGTGCTGTGAGAGGGCTCTCTCGTTGGAGTCAAGAGACACGATTTGACAACAAAGCCCGTTCTGTTTCCTGAGGCCCTGGTGACTCGCTTGCCATCCGATCGCCGGCTGCCAGCGGAACGCTGGACTTTTCCATGACGGACAGTACGCCCGCTGTCGCTTCTTAAGGGACCCGGCTGGCTTCTGGCAGCATGCCGAAGCCTGCCGCGATGCAGGGAAGTGGAGATAATCGTAAAAATACCGTCAGTTCCTTTTTCCCCTTCATGAGTTGGTGGGGGCAGACCTTTTCTCTCTGCGAATTTCCATTTGATTCTGGGATTCGGTGAATAACCTTTCCTTGGCAATAAGGACGTGAGTAGCACAGACGAAATGTGAGCTGCTGTTGTGTATTTAAAGCGGTCCCGTGGACTTGGGGAAAGACACCCGCTGGACCGTTTTAGGCCCCCTATCCTGGCCCTTTCATGTGCTCTATCACATTGGGTTATCCAGGCCTATGCAGTACACTTCAATAAAAGTTTCCTTGTAGTTTGCCGCTTATTATCCATATAATGTAGAAAATTAGTCAAACATGAGTATGTAACCTCCTGTTTGTGTATGTGAGATCTGGAAGTTAGGATGTTCTCCTTGTGTCACCAGGAGTCCAAATACAGGCTTGTTGGTGTTTCTGAGTTGCCTGTAGTGTATAACTGTGTGCACGCATGCACCCTGTGATGGATTAGCATCTAGGGTACGTTATAAGGACCAAAAACCACATCTTAAAATTTTAGCGGTTTATAGCGGTGTGCATATATGTGTAATCGATATTTTCTATGGCGTGGCCTAAATGTTTGTCAGACTGCAAATACAAGGTTTCCTTCCCTGTTTGCAAATGTACTGAATATTCATAGTTGTATGAACATTTTTGAGAATTTTTTTTTTTTTATAAACGGAAAAATAACTTGCGTCCACTATCTACCGGCAATCAATTTTTTTAAGTTTATGACATCGCTCTTTGAACAGAAGGTGAATGTTTGTGAATAAACTAAAATCTAAATCTAAAACCTATTTGTTGAATGGCTCTAAAAACAGAGGCCCGGCGGCCATTGAAAGTGTGCTTAACACAGAAAGACCCTCATTTTAAGATATTACTCTTCAACAAAATCAAACAAGAATTGCAAATTACAATATATTTAACCTGTGAGCCGTTTATCAGTGTTTTAAAACAAAATGAGCCAAGTACTCCACCAAGTGAAACTGGGAGGATGGAGCCGCTCCACCAAGTGGAACCGAAGGAACCAAACCGTTCCGCCATGTGGAAGCGAGAGAACAGAGCCACTCCACTGTGCAGAATCTGCATGGATGTGCACTCATGTATGAGATGCAGTTTGTAGTAGCCTGGAAACACTGCTGGACTCTGGGAGTCCTCACAAACATGCAAACGCTTAAACGTGCGGTGCTGTGGGCGCAGAACCACCGGACTTTTGGGAGTCTTTAATCAGATGGAATGTGGATTTTGTTCTTGATGAACTCATTAGCTGCATGTTACTTGCCCTTTGTGTGGCTGGGAGGGTGGTAGGGGGGCGTTTTTATGACATCTGTTGATGTTTATAGCAACAGCAACAACATCTGTGTGGAAAGGCAAACTGGTTAATCTTAATGGCATCATTGATGATGCAAGCCATTGGTGTCACCTCATATGAAGCTCCCCGAAATGTTAGCGAATGGAGCAGAACTTTGTTATTTTGACAGGATGACTGCATTTAGGGAAACATGAGGCTTACACATGGTCGTGAATGATATCTACTTCCTTAATCTCAGTTAGCTGATCACCATGTACAAGTTGTATGAGCTCGATTACGCCTGCAAAATATTTTGGTGCATTTAACCCAAAACCACACTATTTCCCATTCCCCAAACCGTCCCCGTGTCTCAGATCCACTCTGATGTTCCCTCTCTGGGCCATCTTGCTGCCCTGTCACTCTTCTCTCATTTATCTTTTCATTTTTGCCATGTCATTTCTCATTGACCATCACGCTTGCATTACCTGATGGCACCTTTATTTTCGCCCTAGGCCCGGGTGGAATATTTACGCAGCTGTTGCGTTAACATGTACAGCGTCGATGTGGAGGTGCGACAGACCCCTGCCACCTGCCATTTAGCCACCCCTATAGGGGACATGTGAAAATGCAGTGAACGCATGGAAAAGAGGCATAAAATTCCTCCGTGACCTCATGAATAACTAGCATGCTCCCCTGTCTGTTTAACCTTCATGGTTAAAGTGTCCGAGTGAGATCATCGCCACTTCTGTTTCTATCTTTATTGCCGGTTATAAGACATTCTTATAATATTCAGTCTAAGAGGAGATTAATGCTTCTGTGCTTTTTGTTCGAATGTAAGATATGAAGACTGTACACCCTCTGGCTTATGATTTTTCTCCCCCCTTTAATGTCTGTTAAACTGGTTCCAGAACTGCAGGAGTCTCACCACCACCTCTGACTGGGGACACGCCGGGACAAACAGGCTCTTTCCAAGAGTTTCTGGCTGCAGCTTTAAGATGAGCCGCGAAGCGTCACGCTTTGTGAAAAGCACACTGTTCGCGTTCAAAACACCCTGGGCTGGCTCTTCAGTGTGTGCTTCTTATCTGAAGAAGTCACTTTTCATAGTCCTTATTTATGCAGAAAACTCCCGAGTCAACATGAGGTGTCCAGTTGTTGAAGATTTTTTTTTCATCATCATTATTATTATTATTATTATTATTATTATTATTATTATTATTATTATTATTATTATTATTAATATTTACTATTTATTTAATAGTGCTGAGTGGCCCATTCTGATGTGTTTGTACGAGTGTCTCTCACTGACCGGTCACGGCTGGCGTCGATGGCATTACTTTTTTTCACTATTCCTGATTTTACCTTCGATGCCCAGGTAGAATAAGAACCAGCACAGCAGAAATCTGTTGCAAATGTTCAGCCCGGCAATGTATAAAGTTCAACTGGTAAAGAGTGGAAAAAGTAGCATTTTCTTAACTAAGAATAATGATAGTGTCTCCGTCTGATTCCATCAGAACAAACATGCTCTCTTGAATTTTTTCGCTGGAACTCTATTTCTGGTTCCTTCTTGTTTTTCAGTGTCAGAATGATGGATGGTCTGAACCGTGTCTAATTGGAAATCCTACGTAAGCTATCATATCTCATTTTGAGTCTGAAATTGTGAAATATGCGAGTGCTGTTCTGCAATTGTGTGTGTATAACCGGCTCCTCCTGTTCTTTATAGACCATTTGGGATGGTTTTGGAGTATTTACTTATTTCCAGCAATCCAGTTTTCATTTTCTTGTTTTTTAATAAGTTTTTTTTATTATTTATTTATTTTGTTCCATCAATTTAAATTGAGTCATTTCATTACATCGTTGTTTAGATTTTAATATTTCTGCCAGAAGTAACGGTGAGATATGAAAACACTTCTGTAGAAATTGAATGTTTTCATGTTTTACTTTTATTAAGTAAACGTCAGTGACCCGGGCAAATTTACATGGGTCATCTGGACAGGATGAGTGCCATCAAAGTGTCCAGCTGTCTAAAGGGTGGGGTTCTCCTGAAGCATTCAATTTTGGCCAAATCTGAGCATATTTGCTTATTTATTTTGATGCTTTTGTCCAAAGTACAACCAAACAGGGTTAGCCGCTTCCTGTTCCTGGAACAGCTGCAGTTAAGGGCCACGTTCAGCAGTGATATGATTACTCTGCCGTTTACGGGACTTGATCCAGCAAACTTCCGATCGCAGACATAGGCTTGTAGCCCCTCCAGCAGCACACAGCCCCATGTGACAGTGTGGGAGGGGTGGGATAATTCTCCTTCACCGGATCTAAAAGCCGGAAAATAAAGATGGTACAATGTGCCGCTTTGCTGTAGAATGGGGCCAAAATATGAGCAGTGAGCAGGGATGGGCATGGAACAGATTCTCCCCTCCCCCACCCCACCACAAAACCGTACTGTAGTTGAAAAGGGAAATTATTAGCCTGTCTTTGTAGCCCCCTCCCTTCCCGCTCTCATCGTACGATTCTTGGATAATGCCCACCTCTTTTCTGTTTTTCAGGTGGGAAAGGAAACTGTTCAGACGACCGAGGACCAGATTATGAAAAGGGACATGCCTCCTGCCTTTATTAAGTAAGCTGGCTCTGCTGCCCCGTGTGTGTGTGTGTGTGTGTGTGTGTGTGTGTGTTTCTCTCTCTCTCTCGCTCGCTCGCTTGCTCACACTCCATTCTGTCTGTGGGCTGGTCATGTGACACTGCAGCCTTACAATTGCATCTTTCTCACAATTGCAATGCATGCTCCCTTGTGGAGAGCCTTTTAAAAACCCCAGCAGGGCGCCGTGTGAAGGCCTCTCTATCTGATACGGGCCTTTCATCCAGATGTCAGGCATGGCGTGTTAAGTGCCCGAGGGTTTCCTGTCTCTGTCCTTTTAAGAGACGACCACGCATGCTTTTGTGTGATCTGGCCGTTCCTGCTCACCCTGGGCTCCTGACGGTTGGTGGGCCTATATTTTGGATTCTTAGGTACATCCAGCATGGCATTCTTCTTCAAACATTGCATGTATGCATATCAATGACATCATGGTGGCTTGATTTCAAAAAGATCTTTAGCATTTCAGTCTGTTGCCCTCATAAACCCATCAATGAATTTTGTACTAATTTACCGAAATACTATATTTCATGCATTTTTGAGTTTTCGGGATGATCTCAAATGCACATTGATGTTGCTGTTTGGACCGGCACCGTTCATACTGCCGGCGCTTATCTTTGTTTGACACTCGCTGCTTGAGGAAGGAGAAGAATGGATCACAAAATGTGCATTCGTGCAATTCTGTGCTCGGGGAAATCCGGCGGAGCTGAGCGTGGGTGTGTCCCGATAACGGGATGCGTGCCACTGTCCTGTCTCCCAGGGAAGGTGTAAACGGAGGCACTTCACAGCAGAGCCTGTAGCCGCCTCCCGGGCCAGCTGCCGTCAACACTAATGGTGTCTCTGCATGTCACAATGGACAGAAGATCTATTTAGGAAGTGGGCTGTCATATTTCTGCAGATGCTGCGCCCCGCGCCGCCCCGCCGCCCCGCGGGGGGCGGGGGGGGGGGGGGCGGGAGGGGCGCCCGCGGGGCCGGGCGGGGGGGGGCAGGGGGGGGGGAGGGCCCGCCCACCC
>JAODKC010000045.1:7529774-7550760 GCA_026777985.1 Mormyrops attenuatus
GTGTGTGTGTGTGTGTGTGTGTGTGTGTGTGTGTGTGTGTGTGTATGTATATATATATATATATATATATATATATAAAAAATTTTTTTTTATATATATATATAATGTGTATGTATATATATATATATAATGTGTATGTGTATGTATGTGTGTGTATGTATATACATATACGTGTGTGTGTGTATATACATATACATGTATATATGTGTATGTATGTATGTATGTATGTGTGTGTGTGTATATATATATATATATATATGTATGTATGTATGTATGTATGTATGTATGTATGTATGTATGTGTGTGTGTGTATATATATATATATATATATATATATATCTCTCAACATTTGCATGAATAATAACATTGGGACGTTCCAACTATGAATGTAAAGTGAACAGTGTGAGTATAAAAGAAATTGTTGAGGTCTATGCAAAGTCACTGTTGTGATATGTGACCCTAATTGTAGAAGCAGCAACGAGTGGGTGCAAATTCACTATAATGAAGTGCACCAATGCCTTGACATGTGACATTGATCTATAGCAGCTCCAATGGGAATTCACAGCGTTCACCATGCCAAAGAGCAGAAGTTAACAACCTTATTTAGCAGATCCTTATATCAAAAGTGACATACAAGTCAAACAGCACGTTTCTATATCGTTATGAATTCTGATCAAAACAAAAATGTCAAATTACAGCTTTAAGTATTGAGTCTTACTTCATTAACAATTTACTTTATAGCAAAACAATTTCTGGTTGGCTAATGCACTGTAGCATGTCTTATACATTCTGAGAGTGCCCTCTATGTGTTCTTCCAGGTCAGGCCGCCATCCGCGGGCTGGTCGCCGAGGGCCGCAGGCTGGCCAACGTCATGCCCGGCCCGTACCGCCAGGAGCTGCAAGGCAAGTGCGAGCGTGTGGATCAGCTGATGGCGCAGCTGGCGGATCTGGCGGCGCGGGGCGAGGGTGATTCCCCACAGGCGTCCGTCGTGGCTCAACAGCTCCAGGAAGCCCTAAAGGTCAGCCTGCGGAGGAGATCCGGCTGGTGGCCGAGTGCTCCCCCTGCTGGTTTGGACTGTCACTGCATCCAGCTGCGCTTCTGTCATATTCCCAACCCCAGCTGCAGGAATCTGGAACAAATCAAAACTACAGGGAGAAAACATATTCCAAAGAAAACACATTACACTGCATAAGCCATGTGCAGGAGGAATATAAGACAGTGTAAAGCCATTTCCACTGTAGACATCATCAGTATCCTCTCTGAAGGCAGATATTGTAAAAATATTTATCTTGCGTGGTATCAAGAGTACTCTGTGTTAAAAGAGGCAGGGTGTAACTCGGTAGTCGTCATGGATACTTAATAGTCGCCGTGGATTTAGATGCATCTGATACTTTGAGCTGAGCGACTGAAGTACCATGTAATCCACATACACTGTGCAAAAGATCTCGTACATCTCTGTGGTTTGTCTTGACTATGAATGATGTCTGCATCGCTTGCTTTGCCAGGACCTTAAGGGGAAGATGCAGGAAGCCATGACACAGGAGGTGTCGGACATCTTCAGTGACACCACCACACCCATCAAGCTGCTGGCTGTTGCCGCCACTGCCCCCCCTGATGCCCCCAACAGGGATGAGGTCTGTGTCTGCCTGCCTGTCTGCCTGTAATGGCCTCCTGACTTTGGATCCCTTTCCTGTAATATTCATCTCTGTTTCCCAGCAAGACCCATTATATGAAAGCATTGTGAAGGCTGCAATAATATTAGACATACCAAATCTGTTTTACGTAGAAGCTCATCTTGATGATACAGGTTGTGTATATTGTAGTGTATATGTAGTATGGTAGTGTATATGTAGTATGGACTTATTTTAAAGAGTTGTTTGGTTCTTCTGCAATATTTACTAGTTCAGTGTTTATCAGCCCGGTCCTCAGGAAACTCAGGACAGGCTACATTTTTGCTCCCTCCCTGCTTGCTGCCAAAAAAAGCTGAGTACCTGGTACAGGTGTGCTGGGGGGGGGGGGGCAAAAATGTGGACTGTCTGGGGGTCCCCCGACGACTAGGTTGAAAAACTGTGTGTTAGGTGAAGATCATATTTTGGCGTTTTTATCTAATTAATTTTCCCCATGAGGCTGTGTTTCGTGCAGGGGATCCCTTGAGCCCACTGTGTGGCTCAATGTCTCCTTGATGCCTTGTTCTCAGGTATTCGAGGAACGGGCAGCTAACTTTGAAAGCCACGCTAACAAGCTGGGCACCACAGCTGAGAAAGCGGCCGCCGTCGGCACGGCCAACAAGAGCACGGTGGAGGGCATCCAGGCGGCCGTCAAGTCGGCCAGGGAGCTGACGCCACAGGTGTGTGACGGAGCGTGTGTGTGTGCGAACATACTGCTTGTGTGTGTGTCTGTGTGTGTGTGTGTGTCTGTGTGTGTGTGTGTGTCTGTGTGTGTGTCAGAGAGCATACTGCGAACATACTATGTGTTCGAATTCGGTGAATGTGTCCCCGAATAAGTCCTGAAAAACAAATATGGAGACACCTTTGCATGGTTTTATCTTATTTCTAAAGATACTGACAAGAGCTTAAAATTTTTATCAGTTCCCCTTTTGATGTTATGAAGGCCCTGTAACAATAAATTTGGGATGCGGGTGAGTTCGCTGGTATGTGGGGGACAAGGCAGCTTGTGGGTCTGCCCGCGGCCCTGATCGCTGCCTGGTTACACCGGAGGGTTTGAGCCCAGAGCTGAGTCTCCATCTAAGCAGCCTCCGGCTTCCTTCATTCCACGCTAGATGGCAGGGCTTGTATGAGACTCAGCCCTACATGTTTTCACATTAAATGCCGTTGCTGTTTTCTTAGGCGCAGCCACTGTAAGACCAGCCACTTGCATTTTGGATGATCTCCGTGGCCTGTAATTTTGGGACTGTGTAGAAATTTCTGTTTAACCTGAAAAAAAGACTTGTTATAAATAGAATGGTTACTGAATTATGCTAGAAATGTACTTTAAAAGAAAAAAAAAAATGCAGTCATGTTTTTGAGTGGGAAATTCCAGCATTCTGAATCTCAGCCTGTGGTAGATATGCTTTTAGATATTTATTAAGTAAGTAACATGTTCAGCCCTTTTTTAGCTGTTGCCTCTGGCTAATCAGCAGGGTTTACAGATATGTGTCTCCTAAAAGGTGGTATCAGCCGCTCGTATCCTGCTGAGGAACCCAGGGAACCAGGCTGCCTACGAACATTTCGACACCATGAAAAACCAGTGGATTGATAACATTGAGAAAATGACAGGTACCAAACAGGTTCACCATCTTTACTCCTTACTGCTTACGTTTACCTGCGGTATATTAAAAACGGCAAAAATTCTGCTTCATCTCTAACTTGCATGCTTAATATACAGCTACATATTCCTATGGCTTCTGAACAGTTTTTGGTTATCTGCTCAGAGTTCAAAGGACAGATGACTTAAACAAAAAAACGTTCCTAAATTTAAGTCTGAGGTCCTAATCTAACAGCTGATCAGTATGTTAAGTGCGCCTTCCCTTAGTTACGTATGCAGTACCTTTTCTGTCCTTTCTAAACACAGGCACAGTAGTTCAATACCAGCAGGTATAGAGGTGTAACAGTGGCTCTTACTGGCAGAATCCCTAATAGTTTTTTGCACCTTTGCTTGTTGCCATGGCTCGTGATTCAAAACCCACTTCTGTCAGAAAGCTGAAATTTTGAATGCCGAGCTGCAGTCTAACAGTGAATGGCGTGGATTTCAGTGTGTGGATTCTTAGTGTAGTGATATGCTGTGTGTGTTACTATAAAGTGATTCATTTAATGTCATTAATTTTCTGAAACATACTGACTCTTGTTTCTTGATGCTTTGCCCGTGCTCAGGTTTGGTGGATGAAGCCATTGACACCAAATCCCTGCTGGATGCCTCTGAGGAGGCCATCAAGAAGGACATCGACAAGTGCCGGGTGGCCATGGCCAACGTGCAGCCGCAGATGCTGGTTGCAGGAGCCACCAGCATCGCGCGCCGTGCCAACCGCATCCTGCTGGTGGCCAAGCGGGAGGTAGAGAACTCTGAGGATCCCAAGTTTCGGGAGATGGTGAAACAGGCTTCGGACGAGTTGAGCAAGACCATCTCCCCCATGGTGATGAATGCCAAGGCTGTGGCAGGGAACATCCAGGATCCAGGTATCAAGCTTCACATCTCCTCCAAGTGAGGAATTACCCGTTTGCCAAGGGGCCTTCGAGAACCTCAAATATAACTTCTTCAGTCGGTCTTCTGCTGAATTTCCATTATGTAGGTGTTTTTAATGACACCGTACTGGTGTACAAAAATGACACCTACTACTGTACAAAAGTGACACTACCAGTGTACAAAAATCTTCTCCTTGGTCGTTCTGTGACGAGCAGGGCTGCAGAAGGGCTTCCTCGATTCTGGCTACAAGATCCTGAGTGCCGTAGCCAAGGTTAGGGAGGCCTTCCAGCCTCAGGAACCAGAATTCCCGCCTCCGCCCCCGAGTCTGGATCAGCTGCATGTAAGTCTGTGGTCAGCGTTCAGACTGTGAGAAATTCTTTATGCCCTCGTCTGCCACCACTCTGGTTATCCTAGCCGGCCAACATTAGATCTCTTAATGTGCTGTGTTATTTTTCCATGGCACGGTTGGTGTTTTGAGCCCCTCAGACAATTCCCCATATATTCTTGCAGTTGAACGACGATCTGGCTCCACCCAAACCTCCACTCCCCGAGGGAGAGGTGCCTCCACCAAGGCCCCCTCCTCCAGAAGAGAAGGACGAGGAGTTCCCCGAGCAGAAGGCGGGTGAGATGGTGAGCGAGCCCATGATGGTGGCGGCCAGGCAGCTGCACGACGAGGCCCGGAAGTGGTCCAGCAAGGTATGTGTAGGACTGGATATGCATCCCTTTCCACATGCTGGGGTCCAGATTGTATCCTGACTGACCTTCGACATGCAGAGCTACCCATTCAGATTTAGCATGTTTTTCGTTTTAGGTTCTGTTTTAGTCAGATGTGAGACATGGATGTTATTTGTACACTTGTATCAAAATTGACTGAATTATTGATATAAATCTGTATGGTCCTGCCCTGAATTATTATATGCATATTTCTCAGAAATCTGACTTCAGATTCAGCTAATAGCAATTAAGATTTAAATATCTTGGGGCGCCATGATGGCGCAGTTGTTAGCACTGTTGCCTCATACCTCTGGGACCAGGGTTCCAGTGTCTGCCGTGGCTCCTTGTATGGAGTTTGAATGTTCTCCCCGTGTCTTCGTGGGGTTTCCTGCAGGTAATCCACTCCCCCCCCCAAAGTCCAAAAACATGCTGACGTTAATTGAGTAACAAAAATGTTCATAGGTGTGTGTGTGAGCGTGCATTGAGATGGGTTGGCGCCCCATCCTGGGTTGTTCCCTACCTTGCGCCTGTAGCCTCCGGGATACGCTCTGGACCCGCCGCGACCCCGAACAGGACAAGCAGTTACAGAAAATGGATGGGTGGATGGATTAAAAATCTTTCATAAAATACTTGCATGCTCTAACGATGATTGATGTCTAACCCAGTCCTATTATTTATTTATTTATTTATTTCTTTTCTTCATCTGATTCCAGTCTAAATGTAAACTTGGAAAGAAACCCGCATGACGGTTACCCACAGCGGATTTGTTCTTGGTGGACTTTTTGTTATAGGTTTGCTAGAGGGCACCAGAAATTACTTTCTTGTATTTTTCTAGTGTAACCATTAGGGGGACTAAGCCATTCTTGATGAGCGCTAACAGCCCTTTTAACCCAAGAATGGATAAAATGAGTATTTCAGTTATAGTCAAGACTGTGGGCATAGTTGTAAAATTCAAGGGTTTGTTCTGATAGCTGATGAATTCATACAATTAAAAATTTCAAAAGCCTTTTTTCTATCAAGACACCCCCTACTATGGCAATTTGGGCGGGGGCCAGGCTGTCACACTGTGCTGCTGCCTCTGTGCATCTCATTTTGTGCAAATCCTCAAAGCTTGGTCAGGAGTGTGAAGTTTAGGTGTCTTTTGAAATGCCTGAATGTAAAGACAGTGGTGTGCTGGGTGTGCCCGCATTTTCCCACATTAAATGACCTTGTTTTGTATGGTACCTGCTAACCTTCTGCAGTTTTTTTTTCCTTCTCTCTTTGTGGCATTCCAAAGGGCGCCAACCTGTGGCATTCTTTCACCTGCCCTTTGTCAATCTTTGCCCCCTGCCTGCATCATGTATTAAATTATTAAACTGTACCCACTCTGCCCCCCCCCCCACCCCTCGACTGTTTCTTAACCGATTGTACTTATATCTGCTTAAATGCAACTTCAGAGGAACAGAAACAAATGTAATTTTGGGCCTTTCATTTTCATTATTATATTTTTTTTAATAAATTTTTCAAGTTTGGTTTATTTAATAGTTAAGGCACAGGATGCAGAAATAATACTACTATAACAGCGGTAAAGTTTCTGCCTTCTTTAAAGACGTGTATGGATGGTTATTGTGAATGTTCTGGTGTATTTCTGGTACATTTCGAAGTCTATTGCCTCCCCAGCTTTACAGAGCCCCCTCCCCTGAATCTAATTCCTGCCCACCTTTCCATCCCTGTCCTATAGACCAGCGTTTTTCAAACCGGTCCTCAGATGCCGACAGTCCATGTTTTTGCTCCCTCCCAGTTCTTGACAGGGAGCTGGGATGGAGCAAAAATGTGGACCGTCTGGGGGTTCCTGAGGACTCGGTTGAGAAACAGTGCTGTAGACCTCCTACTCCTCACACTAACTCTCTCCTTGTTTCTCCCTGCTGCCCTCTACCTCCTCCTCCTCCCACCCAGCCCAGGGCCGCGGACGCGGCTTTCAAACCCGCTGAGGCGGATTTAGATGTAGATGATGAGGACGAAGTGGATTTTGAGTTTGTCCTGCCGTCAGACAATGAAGACGATTACGAACCCGAGCTGCTCTTAGTGCCTTCCAATCAGCCGGTTAACCAGCCCATGCTGGCTGCGGCTCAGTCGTTACATCAAGAAGCACGAAAATGGTCCAGTAAGGTACTCGATGCTTTGCCTCGTGGGCCGTGCTCCAGTCTGCATCCAGGCATTCGGAACGTTGATCCAGTATTGCTGCATCACACCTGGGCCCTTGCTGGGTACCTCTGGCTATGTTGGAATGACAACTTATTATTATTTTTTGGATTGCTCTTCTTGGTCAAACTGACGCTCGCTTCACAAGTCGTTGGCGCTCCCCTTTCTATGCGTTCGGTTTGCTCCGGCCTGAAAGTGGCAGGAGCTCCTTAGTGTTGCCGCTTCTGTCGATTTGTGCTCGCCCAGCCTGTGAAGTCATGGATGAGGGCTTCCCAGTCACGTATCAAGTCATGGCACGCACCTGTTTTTCCGCAATGGCTTTACTAAACAAACCTAATCAACGAAACTGGGGATTTTGGTCTTTTTGATTTCATTAACAAAAAGGAAGACGGTCTGCATGAAAACTAGTAATGTACCAAGAGATTGTTTTTTTTATCTCAAATAAACAGACAGAGTTAAATAGGATGGCGTACATTACTATAAAATTACAAAGACTAACAAAGGGATTCTAACTGAAGGTTTGGATTACTTTCCTAAATATGTATTTTTTTCCCTCCTTCGTTAAATGATGGTAAACACCCTTGCATTTTAGCACTGGTGTCAGATTTCTGACAGACCCTCTTCCTTTTCTGCTGTGGGTTACTAACAAGTTCACACACTGCATGTTGTGACCATTCAAACATGAGACGTGTGCTTGAGCTGTCTTGTCAACTGTACAGTATCAAAATGACAAATTGTACAGCCTTGATTGCGGGTCGTCATTTTAGTAAATTACATGTTCAAATTATTTGCATTTTGAAGTTAAGTGGCATTTTTGAATTATTTGCAGTTTTGTTGACAGCTGGAGCATTTGACAAAAGCCGTTTCCTCCTGTTGAGTAGGGGGGTGTTCTCTTGCAGGATCATATCCATCCAAACATGCAGAAAGAAAGAACCTGAAATGTCTGTTTTTTATCTTAACTAAAAAATTCATTTCTAAAAAAGCCTGATAATTATTCTATATTATTGCTCTATGCAAAAACCAGCTGGATAGATGATGCATTGATTGTAATCGTGATGGTCTCTTTTAGATTGATTTAATGATTACTACATACACCCCTCTGTAGGGTAATGACATCATCGGTGCTGCCAAGCGCATGGCACTCCTGATGGCTGAGATGTCCCGCCTGGTACGAGGTGGCAGTGGGAACAAACGCGCTCTCATTCAGTGCGCCAAGGACATCGCCAAGGCCTCTGACGAGGTCACCCGCCTAGCGAAGGAGGTGGCCAAGCAGTGCACAGACAAGCGGATCAGGACCAACCTACTGCAGGTCAGCATCCCTTGTTTCACAGCTTCCCACAGAACCTTATAAATTGCCAGCAAAGGTTCCAAAATTTGATTGGTTTTTCTCAATAGCAAGAACGCAAAGAACGTACTTGTGTTCTTTGCAATAGCGTTCTTACCAACTTGCCTCCCAAGAATGAACTTGGGATGCAATGAATCATGGGATTGTTCTCGCTAGCAAAGGTGCAATTGTTGCATCCTTGATATTTGGGGGCAGGCAAGAACAGCATCCTGGGATTTTTTTTACGGTCTTCCGCACTTCTGTTATTGCGTATCGGAACTGTACTTGGGCAGTGAAAGATGATGTGAAACATGTACGCCAGAACACAAGAATGGTCAAGTACGCATATTGATAAGCACCCAATATCTGTCTTTTAGTGTAACATTCAACTGCTGAGCCAGTGTTACATTTATATGAAGTATTGCAGGATACCGACATGCTCGGTAGATTTACAGACTTAAAATGCTTATGCTGAACTAAAACTTATTGCTGCCCACCATCTAAGGAGGGGAAAGTTGTCCCAGGCCCAGCGGGAGGGGTTGCACATCATGGGGGCCTGCTAGCCCTGAGATGGCTTCACTCCCATCTCAGCCATCCAGTCAAATGGCAGAATTAGAGGGATTATGTACCTTGTCGAGTTGGACTGCGTTAAATCTCAGTCCTCCTCTACACAGGTGTGCGAGCGCATCCCCACCATCAGCACGCAGCTGAAGATCCTGTCTACAGTGAAGGCCACCATGCTGGGCAGGACCAACATCAGTGAAGAGGAGTCGGAGCAGGTGAGGGCACCACAGTGGGTGGCTAGAGGGTAGTTGTGTGTATTTACTGTATTGTGTGGACCAAATGTCCCTTCAATGTGGTAAAACCGGTTACTTGTAACCTTTTGGGGATATTTTCCCCGTCTCCACAATATAAACCTCAGTTTTGTAAACATCTGTGAATGCAATCAAAAAAAATATAATAAAATGGCCAAAAGTCTTGTATTTTCATCGGTTAAGGTTGTCATTGTTGGGATTTAGGTTATGGCCATAGAAATTAAGAGAGTCCGCACAATGACAGGAATGTACGCATGCACACAGTTTGTGTGTGTGTGTGTGTGTGTGTGTGTGTGTGTGTGTGTGTGTGCGTGCACGCCCTCTCAGCTCAGTAATACAGTGCCCTTAGGTCTCTCTCTGTGTATTAGTGTTTCTGTGTGTTATAATATTTTAATAGTATAACAATTAGGGCAGAAGCAAAACCATAATCCCTATTTATTACAACAGTTTACATACATTCAGGCACTGTGTGTGTACTGTCTTGAGTCCAGCTCCCCTTGATTGTCCTGTGCTTTGCAGTTTTTTAGACTGTTGTTAATCCATCCATTTGTCACTTGCTGTCTATATTTTCACTGTGGTCCTGGGGGAGAGTTGTGCTGTGCTGCTGTATACCTCCATTAGCATGGGAGGACAGTAACACCTCTCTTAACTGGATCCTATCTCCTGCTGCTTTCTCCCTCTCCGAAAGGCCACGGAGATGTTGGTCCATAACGCTCAAAACCTGATGCAGTCTGTGAAAGAGACCGTGAGAGAAGCCGAGGCGGCTTCCATTAAGATTCGAACCGACGCGGGATTCACTCTCCGCTGGGTCCGAAAGACCCCCTGGTATCAGTAAGTCAGGAGGGAGGGTGCCCTGCACAGCGATTCAGGGCAATGATTTCCTGGAATAGGGACAGGCATGTCCCAATCTAAACATACCTGAAACAGTCCTACAAACCCTCCCCTGACTGGTTGACCACTTTGTCATTTTAGGTAATTGCTGCAGACCTAGAATTTTAGACAATCCAATTGCAAAATTTTTTATGTTTTTTTTTCCTATGAATCAAACTTTTTTTTAAAAAAACAAAAAAAAACAAAATTATTTTTCTTGTGCTGAATTTCAGAAATTGGAAAAAAAATCTTGGTTTATATATATGCATTTTCTATTTTGGTATCAAAGATTTTACATTTTTAGATATCTAACATATGTCTGAATCTGCAAAAATATAAAAAAGCTTATTTGAAAGGGGACTGTTAATTGTAGTTTTGGCCTTAGATTTAATTTTCCTCACTACTGCTTGTCACCGGTCTGAACATTTACACATTTCACAATATGTTCTTACGTTATTTTTCACGCTAAGTTATAGTATAATAACTCTACGAAAACACTGTTGCTCTTGTGATATTTATTTAAAAACGTGAATTATGAGTTGCGTTTTGTCTTCTGTTATAGCAGAAAATAGTTAACCACCTTCCTGTATGTTACACTGTCATAAAATATACCAAAGATTTTGTTTGTGTAATTTTGTGTTTCAGCAATATCTGGAAACACTAAGGGCTACTTTATTAAGGATTGTATCAGCTGAATGTTATGTTCTTTTTGTTAGTTTGGGTGGAATATTTACCCATCAGAGATTAGAAATTTAACATGGATGAAAATGGTTTCTTAGAATTTTGACTGAAGCTGTATAAAGAAAGGCTCCTTTTGGCCTTTAACTGTAAGCCATATGAAGATACACTACTTCAGTTGTATTACTATGAGATTACTAAAAGATTACTATGACGTTAATGATGCAAATAAAAGGTCTCAGGCTGTGATCCACTGTGTTATTTTTTTGTGATGCAAATTCACTTTTAACCTTTCCCCATGTGAATCTATAGCAGGAAGGGGGTCTCATAAAAACAGAGTAAAAATGACTTTTATTAATAAATCAAGTTCTTTAAACTGGCATGGGGGGTAATTGGTGATGTGTCTGAAGTTATGCGGATGACAATGCCTTGCATCAATCAAAACATCACATTGAAGTTAAATGTTGTCGCTAGATTAAAGGGAACATTATCTCTCTAATCTCAGTGTATCATTTCATAGTAATGCAGTTTATGTAGGCTAACTTAATGTGTAATGAAATGTGCAGTGGTAACATGTAACTTCCGTTACATTGTGAATAAACTTTGAATGATAAATGAACATGAATACTGCAATTTGAATGTAAATAGAATACTAGTACTTGTTTTAATAGCATATTACAAATCTCTAGGTGCCTTAGGGTCTTACAGTTCGGTCTGAAGTTTGGCTCTAGTCAAGATTTACGTGTTCATTGTCAAGTACGCTTGACTGGTCCCGATTTGAGTTTATTTGCAAAGTTGTCAGTTTGTACCATGTTGACACTTTTATAATAAAGCATTTTATAACATTTACTATTTGTTGTGATGCCTCTTTATATTGTGGCCATAGAATGATTCTGCAATGAATATACAACATCTGGAAAGGCCATGGTATGTTTTTGTGTATTTGTATTTAAATGAACCATACAGTATTTATTTTGCACAGAAACTCCTATTCGCCTTTACACTTACACCATTTCTTAAGCTATATTAGGAGAATATAGCTTAATATAATATAGTACAGTAAATCCCATTCATCTCCATGGACACATCCTATACTTTCTGGTGACTATATGTTCCAAAATTAAACCTGGAATTTTTTTTTCATAGTCGTTAAAAATATATAGCTGTGTGGTCTTATTCTGCGTTTTTCGAAGCTGTATGTTAGTTAAATGAAGCCTTCATCCAATTTCTCCAAAATATCAAGATCTATTCTATATAGCATATAAATACTGCTTTATTTTTTAGTACATCACAGCATTACGGCAAAACTTCACCGGTACTATCAATGGATTACTGCGGCCTCGCTACTGATCTCCAGGCTATCAAATATCTTCTGAAAGTGGAAATTATGAGCTTAATCCTCATTTTGTGCCTGCAGTTATCGCACCACATGCTTCGAGTAACTTCACAGAAGCTTCCGACTTGGAGAATTAATGTGCCTGCGTATCTTTTTTATTACACATCTTCAGAAATCCCTACGTAATACCAATTCATTCATTGCGTCTACATGCATACGCCTGCGCTGCGCTGCGTCCGCGGGGCCGAGCGCAGGCGGTGACGTCACCCCGCTGCGCGTGCTTGCCATCAGTTGGGAGATGAAGCTCGTGAACCCGCTCTTCTGGATCTTCTCAACATCTCATGCATCTTCCAGAAGTGCTGCAACTGTGCGCTGACCATGGCTGCAAACCAGTCTAAACCGAAAAAACCCAAACTGGATAAAAAGACTCTCAGGTAAAGTCCCAATCAAATGCGACGAGCGTTACGCCTTATTTTAAAAGCAAAACCAACGCATGCCCGGATAACATTATACCCTGCAAATTAGAAAAACAGCTAGCAGGCTTTCGTTAGCTAGTTTGCCGGGGTCCAGATATTAAACGGTATTTCTCTACCAGTTAAGCCAAAAGATTTAAAATGTTTGTGCTGAACATTTGACCATACACACCCTGTGCACAAAACAGAGAGGTCCGCCGCATAAAACGTTTAATATCTAATACTTGACTTTCTAATTCCTTCTCGATGTAAACTTACCTAGACAAATTCACTACAGTGTTAATAGCAAATTAAGAATGTTATTGCATGATTTGGATATCTAGCGATCCTAGGGTAGTTATAAGACAGACGTCACAAAACGATCCGTTGTGGGGACCTCACGGAATGCTAATTGACACTGTATAGTGTTCTTTGATAAAATTGTTTATGCACCGTTACTAATTTACTTTTGATTCGTTAGAACAAACTAACTACCCGTGTCCAGGAATAGCAACAGTATACAGGCTACCCAGATTTTATAATAATACTCTAGATTCTTTAAAGTGTGTAAACTAAAGAACTTGTAAGGGGCTGGTTAGTTCACACTTGTTAATACAAAGTGTCCTATTAGCGACAGTCACAAATGGAGCGCAGTATATATCCTTGCATCCTTATAAAGTAACCAGACTGATTATATTAACAATCGTTATTATACTTAAGTTTTTTAATTATTATTTTAAGTATTTTAAGCTGCAATGCTTAAGACACGTTTGGAATTTTACTGATTACTAATTTAGAATTAAAAGCGGCAGTAACACCTCTTCATATCATTTGATGAGGCAAAAGTTACTGTTAACGAAAACAGACAAGATTTGTTCCTCTGGATTTAAGCAGATGTTTAGCATTAGCACTGGTTTTTGATTGACAGGAATCTTAACTTGTATGCGGCTCGATTTAACTTTGTGCACAAATGGGCACACGTATAAAAACGGGGGTTAGAGTAAACTATTCGCCAAAGGTAAATCCAGGATACAACAGAATTTCCCCTGCAGGAATTCAAATCTGTATCCTTCAAGTTAATCTATTACTTCAGTTATGCTGTGAGTTGCGAAAAGAAGCTGTATTTTTCCTCCTATGCCAAGTCAACATTGAGTAACGTTAATGTGATCGATCTGTTAAAGATGTTGGCCCGTTTTGTTTTACTCGTTTCTTCCACTCATTCATTACTACCGGGTTATGCCAAGAATATGCGCAGTGGAATTTTATTTGCCGCACGCTGTACATTGTTTTACGAGACAGGCGCTACCGTTGCCACTTCATTGCACCGTTGGCATGTTTATTGAGCTGCGCATACAATTTAAGAAATTTACAGTTTGTCAGGCGGACGAAAAAAAGAAAAGGGCAGCAGTTGCCATCATTGGAGGTATTTACAACAGTCACTAGCTTTAGAAAACGCAGTGCTCTTTTGTACGTTTTAGTTTGTCATATAATGTAAATGTTTTCCAAGAACGCGAATAATCCCCCATGCCACAATTCACGGGCGTAATGGTTTTTGAATACACCGCAAAAAGACACGCCGTATACCTGATTGAGCAGATAGAGCCAAGCTGTCAATCTAGGCGCGCCTCCCACTTTTTCTGCATCCAATCAGGTACGAGAACGCGGGGGCTGAGGGTTCCGGTTTTAGTAGAGAATCGACGCGGAACGCACGCTGCTCGAAGATAAGGACCCTAACGTGAAGATAGCAGTACGTCGTTACCGGGCACTGTGCCGATCTCACATTCTACACGAGAGCAATGCCCGCTGCAAGGTAACAGTCTGTTCCACGGGGTATTTTATTATACATTTTACAGTAATGCTGGTTATCCGAGGGTGGGGGCGCAGTCGTTGTTTGTAGGAATATTCTCTTTAAAAATAGGGTTTAAAAGCATTATTCTGGAAACCCAAAGTTATATAAATTGCGTCTTATTTTAATAATTTAGCCAATTATCGCAACGCGTTTTTTAAAGTTATGCGACAGTTATTACCTTAACAAATTTCGTCATCTGAAGACACCCTATTAAATTGTCTGTTTCATTTAAAATAAAGTTACCGCTGCTTCTCATATCGTGAATTGTTTTCTTGGGGATCTAATGAGGTTCTAATGAGAAATCTGGAATCATCTGTTGACAGTATCATAAAATATTAGAACGGTATGGTTTATGAAGGAATGGGATTTTTGATTCATTTCAGTGTGGTATTCACACTAGCAGATGCTTATTGGGTCGCTTGGAATACACATGTAGACTTACACCTGTTTGCTTAGAACCTTCAGCTCAGCACTTTGTCACATGGAAACACTTGCTACTAAGCAGTGGTTGCTACCCATTAGAACTGACTACGAAAGCTTTACATGTGAATATTTTGGTATCATTTGTGTTCCTCAATTGTATTTTCTCTGGATGTTTTTTCTTCATTCATTGTGATCTGAACACATGATTTCTCGTTATCATTTTCTCCTCAGCCAGAATGCATTGTTTGGAATGGGAAACCCATTGCTTGACATCTCTGCTGTAGTCGACAAGGACTTCCTGGACAAGTGAGTTGAATACTTTTTCATTTTCATGTGGAACTAGGCTTTGGTAATGAAGGATGCCCAATGATCTGTTTCTCTCCTACTTCCAATGTTTCTATGTATGGATTTATGTAATTCTGTGTATGTTAACTCGATATTAAGTGGTGTTTATATTCTAAGAAAAATCCTTTTTTTTTGTGCCAATCAAAGCAATTCTTGGTTTTCACCAGGGCCCTGTATCACCAAGCAGGATTTCTTGCTTAGCCGGATAATTTGTTGGATTTAAGGTAGTCTGGGCTAAATGTAAGTGAACAAAGATGAAGTCCATTTAAACTGGGCTACCTTAAATCCAACAAGTAATCCGTCTAAGTGAGAAATCCTGCTTGGTGATACAGGCCTCTGGAAGCTATATAGCAGGGGTGTCAAACTGCAGTCCTGGAGGGCCGGAGCCCTGTGTAGCTTAGTTCTTTCCCTGTTCCACCACAAATGATTCATCTCAACAGCTATGTGGTAATTAGCACAAGAAGTTGAATCGGGTGTGTTAAACGAGGGGAAACCCAAAAATGTGCAGGGCTCTGGCCCCCCAGGACTGGAGTCTGACACCTGTGCTTTATAGTATAAAACAGGACAACGCTGTTTTTGGTTGATGCAAGGTTCTGAAGTTGACCTTAACCAGGGCACTAGCCATTTCTCTAAGTAACACATGTGTTATTAAGTTTAAAAAGTCTGTAGCACACAAAAAAATGTTGGTAGCACACACAAAAAACTGTAGAGCTCGCTTAAGGAATTTCAGTAAAACACTATTCCATGAGGTCCAAGAAAGGTGCTGACACTTGCTCCATTAGCAAATAAAGTTTTATTAAATTCATTTCAGTTAATAATTCAGTTTTATAACACCTGCTCAAAAATACTATGTGTAGATACTCGCTCACATATACTCACTCTCGCTTTCTGCCACCGTACGATTTAATGGACAGTGCTATCGGTACTGCTAGCATAATCGTTACCTTCTTCTGAACCGACGTCCTCTCCCGGTACCTCCATATCAACGTCTCTTGAAATAATGAGTAATCAATTTTATTTTTCATGTCTGGTATCCTTCCAGTGTATGCCCGACTGGGGACAGACATCGTCATTCTGTGGCTTGAAAAATTTCAGGGGACTCTGTAGAATGTCTTGGAAGTTCCCTTCTGTCACGCTGTCCTTTGGTTGTATGCTTAGCAGAAGTCAGTCGCTTGTGGCTTTGAACCAATTAAAAGAGTGTTGCATATCTTGCTGTGTGCAGGAGTTAGCCTGGCAGCTAATATCACTTGCACACATTTCAGGCTTGTGTAAGATTAGGGTTCACAAGGGTTGGGTAATCGGTCGGCCCCTAGTAACCTTAATTGCTGTCTGGTGATGACATTCCTAAATCTTTAAATGCTTTGGAGCTGCCATGTTTTTATGGGAACTAAAATTAATTTAATTTAATTCCTGGGGGCGGCATGGTGGCGCAGTGGTTAGCACTGTTGCGTCACAGCTCTGGGACCAGGGTCCGAGTCTCTGCCACGGCTCCATGTGTGTGGAGCTCCCATGTTCTCCCCGTGTCGTTGTGAGGTTTCCTCTGGGTACTCTGGATTCACCCCCCCCCCACAGTCCAAAAAATGCTGAGGCAAATTGGAGTTACCAGATTGTCTGTAGGTGTGCATGTGTGAGTGAATGGTATTTGAATGTGCCCTGTGATGGGTTGGTTGGATGGATGGATGGATGGATGAATTCCCTGGAACTCTCCAATCACCCTGTCAAGCCTGGTCCTATATTTAGGATATCAGGTCACAATTATCACATGAGCCATTATACAAAGACCTTTATTAGCTATGCCTGTAGGTGCCCCCCTGCCTTTTGTAGGAAAAGATCTTCCCCTGGTAAGCAGTTTAAATTGTATACTTTGGTCCTTCATCCCATGTAATATGCTAATTAAGGAATAAATGTATACAGTTATGAGAAGTTTGTGACCCTTTTGGAATTATCTGGAATTCTGCACGAATGGTTCCTAAAATGTGATCTGATCTTCATCTCTTCAGTTATTGTTGTCAAATAATAAAGTCTGTGTTATTTAACAAATAAACTCAGCGTAGACTGTGTTTTGGGCCAGTGTTTGGCTATTCTCTTATGTTATATTGCCATAATTTTTTGAACAAGTATTTTAAATGGTCAAGAAAAAAGAAATGGGGGGGGGGGTACGTTCATGAGACTGAAAAAGCTTACAATGATTTCAAAAGAGGTAAATCTGCTGTATGATTCCAAAACAAGTGACAAAGCACCCTAGGATGGCAATCAAGAATGCGCAAGAATATATAGCACCAAGTAATGCTTGTGTTTTGTCAGTAAACCATAAACAAAAACATTTTTATCAGTGGTTAACATGGAGGAGACCACTGTACTCCATAAAAACCATTGCTGTCTTTCTCAAGCTAGATAAGAACTGCCTGTATGTTCTACAGCACTACTGGAATAAAGCTTTGTGGACAGATGAGAAGTTGAACTGCTTGGTAAATGAGCATTGCTTCATGATTGGGGATAGCAAACCATCTCCAATCATGTGGCTGCTTTGCTGCCTCAGGGCCTGACTGACTCAAAGAGAAGAAGTTCTGTATTTCAAAACAGTCAGGTCAGTGCCCTGACCTTAGTGCCTTTGAAATGCTGTGTTTAAATAGTTGTCTTGATTATTTTGAGTTAGATCATTCTAGGAGCCATTGATACAGAAATTCCAAAAATTCCAAGAATTCCAAAACATTTATCTGTATGTTGGTGCTCACCATACAGTGCTGCTTGTTTTATTTTTGAAAGCAAGAAAGTCTGGTGCCTTTATTGTCCTGTGAATAGAATAGAATGGTAAGGGATACACACTGATTACAGTGTGTTGCTGTAGCCACCACATGACAAACCACCATGTGGCGAACATACCTCAGCACCACACTAGTCCACATGGACCAGTGTGAGTTTTTTCTGGTGGCTGGAGTGCCAATCTTGACACCAACCCCCCAAATTTCCCTGTAAGTTGGAGGATCTCCTTATAGGGCTGGATGTAGATTAACGTCATACCCAGGCCGAGGCAGTTGCAGGTTACAATAGAGTAGGATCACTGGTGGCATTCACAGGATTTGAACCAGCGACCTTCCGATGGCTGGTACAGATCCCTAGCCTCAGAGCCACCCCTCCACCAAATAGAATAGAAGCTTTATGATCATTGTATACTAAATAGTCAACAAAACTAGGAATCCTTCTGTTCAGTGCAATAAGAGAGAAAAAGAAATAAGAAATAAATAATAAAAAAAAATTACAAAAAAGTCTGATTCTACAGTTCTCTCACTGTAGCCGCTGTTGTAGACTGCTGTTTGCCATTTTATCACAACAAGGGTTTATTGGAAATGAAAACTGGAACAGGGTTGGGTGGATTCTCATTTAAATGTAAATATGGTTTAAATGTATGGCACAGCAGTATAATGTACAGTCATGCGTCACTTAACAATGGGGATCTGTGAAATGCATCTTTAGGTGATTTTGTTATTGTGAGATCAGAGTGTACTTACAAAAACTTATAGCCTATGACATACACAGGCTACCGTAAACTTCTTTTTTATAAGTAGAAAGAGGGTGCTCTAACAAGAAGGTACAATACAGTAAATACATAAACAAGTTGTTTATCAGTCTCAAGTATGTACTGTACATTACTGTATGTGTTGTACTTCTATATGCCTGGCAGCGCAGTAGGTTTGTTGACACCAGCATCACCACAAACACGAGAGTAATGCGTTGTGCTACAATGTTATAATGGCTACGAGGTCACGAGGCGATAGGAATTTTTCAGCTCCATCGTAATCTTATGGGTCCACCATTGTATATGCGGTCTGTCACTGCTATAACACAAATGTAACTAAATTCAAGAAGATTCAAGATTCTTTATTTGTCACATGTAGTTATAGCTGCTACAACATACAGTGAAATGCTTTTTCTGGCGTAACAATGAGTAACAAGCCTAGTCAAGTTGGGCTTTATTTGTCATACCATCCCTATACACATTTACAGTAGCATGGCGAAACACTCCCCAGGACCATGGTACAACATAGAGACGGCAAGTGACAAAGGGAGGGAGGGGTTCACAGGTTCAGAAAAGTGCAAAAAACAGGACAGTCAAGAGGAGCTGGACTCAAGCCTTTTTATACAGAGTAAATACAACCAGATAAATAAAATGTACAATAAGTTTGATAAATGAATAGTAAAGAAAAGATGTTTTAAGGTCTTACGGTTTTGCAGGTCAGCAAATTCTTAGAAAGATTTCCGATGAGTTTTATACACGAACAGACAGAAATCATCACTTTCTGGACACAGTATGGCCTCTACTTGTGGAGATTCTTCCTGTTTATCAATTCAAAAAAATGGAAGAACATAAACAAATTACTTTGTTGTAGGCCTCCCTGCTCATGTAGCTGTTTCTTCTGTATAATCATGTATAATTATTCTTAATTACCCTGTATAATTATACAGATATGATGCTTATCCAGTGTGTGATATATAGTTATCACTGTGAAACGCACTAAAGTGTAAGCTGAATGCACAATGAAGCGGTATTGGGTAAGCGGTGATGGATGGATGGACACTTGACAGATCTGTGCTAAGATGCGCGGAAAAAAAACGGAGCTGTTTGCACACAGTCGTAACTGACAGTCCTTTGTTTCTGCAGGTATGGGCTGAAGCCGAATGACCAGATTTTAGCAGAAGACAAGCACAAAGCACTGTGAGTCTTTCCCCGGGATGAACTGTCTCTAATTACTCTCTGCTTCATCTGACTGAGCACTCCTGTTAACCCCAGTGACCACCTCTGTGCTCTTCCTGCTGAAGCAGTGCAACTAGTGACTCCACATAACTGACATCACTGTGAAATTCAGCTTGAAGTTTCTGATCTCCTGCATTTTTTTAAAGTATTCTCCGTACAGAAAACGAAATGGTCATTGGATGTCGTCAGAATTTCTTTACTTGTATGCATAAATATTTAAATTTATTGATAAATGAAGTAATCACAATTGCTGTGTGCGGATCAAAATTCGTATTCACTTTTATGTTTTCACAACAATGCACTACAGACATGCAGAAAGCGCCTGAGAAGGCTTAGGATACATTGTTAGGCTGGGCTCCTGTCTGCCACACCCAGGCACCAGGCAACCAATGAACATAATCTTTCCAGGCCCATGTGACTGCTGGGCTCCTCTCCGTGTTAAAATGGTTGTTGGATGCTGCGAGTTTCCCTGGAGAAACTCCATAGTGTGAACTGGAGGAGTCTTCCTGACAGGCATAGATCCCCGCCGTGAGCAGCTGGGAGCAACACCAAACTGGTTTCGAGTAAAGTGGGCTGAAAAACAAAGCAGGCCCCTGTTAACTGTGGTCAGTAAATGCCTCAAAAAGCTTCCGAGGCTTGCTTCAGCCAGAAGACATGACCCCAGTTTGATAAATCATGGAAAGCCCATCCATATCACAGCTGGAATCACAGACAGTGCCTCGAGTTTTGAACTCAAATGTCATGTGGCTTCTGTGATCTGTGGTTCACTGCTCCTCTGGTCCATGTAAGGCACGTGAGCATTTACACAGAAGATATCAAATATCTTGTAACACTTGATCATCGTAACTCATTTCGCGCACACAGCTGGACATAAAAGCACATAGTGTCCATAAAGTATACATTTAAATATTGTAAACCACACAAGGTACTGCTCACAACATTTTTGTCTAGTAGAGTTTAGCAATGCAAAAAGCATGTGAATATTTGTTTGTTTCTTCCAAACGCGAGATTTGTTTTTGTTGGGTTACATCTCTAGGTGTGTGGAATTTAAGTCAAGGGAGGTGATG
>JAODKC010000045.1:7550942-7565985 GCA_026777985.1 Mormyrops attenuatus
TGTCACATATGGGTTAAATGCAGAGAACACATTTCATTGTTGTGCACTGTGTGCTGTGGTGTGTCAACAATGACAATAACTAAATTCTATAATCTACAGATGACTTTTTTTTTTACAGGCTGTCACTGAGTACCTAAGTGTGCCTTGGATGAATACGTCGTTTATTAATCCTGTTATGTCTCTTGCTGTGTTCCTAAATGGGTTTGGCCACTGTGCTGTACAGGCAACGCCATAGCTAAACTGGTTATGTTTACTAAAAGCAAAGCGTCAGGGTTTCCGGTAAAATACTACGCCCATCGTGCCACGGAGCCTGTTTGATGAGCCGTGCAGCTGCAGTATGGCAGAAATCTTACCGCCACCGTCATCGTGTTCATGAAAACGGGAATTCTCAGACTCTCACAGATGGTGGCTCGCACTGACAGGAAACGCTGCGGACTCGAGTTCCGCTCTTCCCCCATAGATGTTTTGTGCTGAGGGTATCTCTACCCTGCGGAAAGAAGTTACTTGAATGACTGAGTAGTTTCATTTTGAGAGTTTTCCCTACTAAGGCTGCGTTGGTTACCACGGCTGAATGTCGTGTTGGTCTCTAATGAAACCGCAGACGGCAACAGCTGGAGAGGCTATATGTAGCTAACATATAGCTGCTGAAATTTAATCTTTTGTGGTTTGTGTCGGATGCTGTTTGCGTTTTGTTCTGGTGGGGCAGCTTTTTTTTTCGGGTTAAATGTGAATCTTAAATTTTTGAGCACTGATTGCTTTTAATTGCTGAATCGAATAATTAGCGATTTTGTTTTGATTGGTTATCTTTTGGATTTTCTTTTTAAATTCCCTTGCGTGGTCGATGCACTTCTCTGTTTCCGTTCCGCAAATGACAAAAAGGACTTGTGTTGACATGAGATATAAGTGCAGTAGGTGGTCTTCATTCCCATTAAGCTGTTGTGCTTCTGAAGATGACACTAAACGCAAAATGGTCTGGTTAAGCATCCTGCTGGGTAAATGGTTAACGTCGCTAAGTAACTACGGCTGCTTTTCCACTGCACCAGGTATCGTACTTTTGGTACTTTCCCGACTTCAAGATGTTGGTTTTCCACTGGTACTGACACTGAATGGCATCATGCGAGGTGGGGTATTTTGCACTGAATTTGAAAAATGGCTGCATGTAGTATATTATACGGCTGGGTGGTGTGCGATATTAACGCCAACGTAGCATTGTTATGCACATGTAATTCTTACATCGGTAATCCGCTGGGTTAAGATGAGGCTTCTTCTTACTTTCAATTCAGTATATGGACATTATGGCGCAGGGAGTTTAAGTTTCGCTAAAACATTTTTACTCTGGCGTAGGAAAAACACCTTAGCTAGCTTTGCAATTTTAATTATTATTCCTTTTATCAATTATCTAATATATGATTAAAAATCAGTTAAAAGTTTACCTTTTGCATGAGTGCTACATGCGTTCTTCGAGACAATCGTATTCATTTTCATTCTTGCTGTTTAAATCACATCTAGACAGGTTTGCGAGAAATTTATTAGCTCCTTTTTGCTTTCTAAATACCCCAATATTTATTACAACAAAATGACATTATGGTATTTAGAACAAAATCACATCGCCAGGACAGCACGCTATATGCTATATACGTGCCATCCTAGTATATCAAACAAAGTACTTTTTAAATTTCTTGTCATGCCATTCTAATCTTTTTGTTGTGTCTGGTCTTCTGTTTCCAGACTTTCTAGCTGTTTTCAAGGTGGCGGTTGTATTGAGTTTCAGAGGCAGGCTATTTGCGTAACCAATCGACAAAGAAAGCATTTCAAGTCCCATCCTAAAGTACTGACGTACCAAAGTAGTACCCCAGCTGGTTTGGCTCTTTTGGTCCTGGAACTTTAGGTATTGGTACTTGACCGTAAGTCAGTGGAAAAGGGAAGATACCAAAAGTGTCATACTTAGTGTGGTGGCATCGCATGACGAGAGCTGTCTAACCTGTTCGCCAACTTGTTCGCTCTGTGTCATGCCGCTATGCTAGAGGGCGTATTTTCCATGCAGCCGACCAACATACAGAGCACTAATAAATGTTTTGAGGTGAGTGCATGAGTTATTTTAATAAAGGAGATGACAACCTTTTAAAATGGAAGTTGCTCTTCTATCAAACCAACAGCTACTATTGGTTTAATACACGTGCGTTCCACAGCAAACAGTACATAGTTGCAACATTTACTATTAACTGGAATACACGAATGCACATATTAATTTACACTGTTTAAAGATAACATCGTATTGCCAAAACAACGTTGATTTTCTGTGAAGTACATGGCCAGCTTTAGTGAGAACGGGCTATCAGTTAACACCCTGAGCAACTTCAACACGCTTGTCATCCTCATTTTACTCAGCCTTCTGACTTCCCTTTCGTCGTTTCGTAAGACTGTTGCCCAGTGTGGTGTTTGTGCTGGGAGTGCAGCCTGAACCCAGGCTTCTCTACTGGAGTTGAGTCATGGGGTGACACATATACCATTTTGGCATTTCTCTCTCGAGGCGTATTTTGGCCCTGATTAAAGTAATCTCATACCTTTTTTTTAGGGTGTGGTGAGGGAAATTTTAATTAAAAAAATGTAGCTATGTTTTCGGTTAGTTCATATACCTGATTTGAATTATAATTAAATGCCTTTATCCAAAGTGTGGGACGTATTTGTGAAAGCTGAGTCAGCCAGTCCCTGGAGCCATTGGGGTTAAGGGCCTTGCTCAAGGATACAATGGTGACAGCTCCGCAGGCTGTGGGATTTGAACCGGCGACCTTTCAGTCATAGGCACGGAGTCCTAACCTGCAGAACGACATATCCCTCTCTTGAGTTTTAGAAGAAATTTAGGGTTTAAGGTAGTACTGGTTAACCAGTGGCTTGTCCAAACTGCTGAAGAGTTTGTGATGCAGTTAGGTGAATTGGTCTGTTTGTGTTTGGCTTGTTGTGCGTTCCCTTTCGCTGGCCTGACAGTCCAAGGTGTACCCCTGCCTTGTGCTCCATTTTAATAGGGTCCAGACCATGAGTACCCCCATACTGGATAAGTGGATGGATGGATAATTTTTATTTTTTACAGGTCAATAGATGTAGTTGAACTGCATTTAACAGTTCGTGTGGTCCTTTTGGTTTTTACAGGGGTGTATCATGCTTTTTGTAGTTCTGTTGAATTGCCAGATAGAGATGCAGCACAAACTCTTGTAATACTCCCCTGCTTTTTAAAGTAAAAAATGTTTTGTTGGGTATTTCTAGAAGTTGAATACAGTAGCGTCTCGCTTATCCGACATTTCCTATGATCCGACATTCCCTATTATCTGACATTCCGTATTATCCGACATCCCACCGCAAAAAAACCCCCAAAAAATTTATCAATCGGCAACAAGAACTGCAAGTTGTGAGCGTCGTCTATTTTTTGTTGCTCCCAACTCTACCGCAGCTAATTAGTTACCCTGACTATACAGTGGCACGCCTGACACAGGTCTGAGCTTTTTAAGTACATACTGTATTTAACTTCAGACAATTCTGTAACCGTAAGTTCATTTTTTCAGTTAATTTTTTCTGTTTTGTTGTAAAACATGATTATCAGGTTCGTATTGTGTAAAATTCTAACAGTTTAACGTTTAATAGGCTTTGTCTTAACACCTCCCATTATCCGACATTCTCGCTTATCCGACGTTCTACTGGCCCGTTTGTCGAATAAGCGAGACTCTGTGTGCAACCTGAAACTTTACATTAAAGTGTGAAGGTTGTTTGGTACCCAGTTACAGGGCAGTACCCTTAATGATCTGCGGGTGGCAGCAAAAGAATATAAATTCATGTTTCTGACCAAAAAAAGAGAAATATTTTTTTCTTCACTTGTCATGGATATCATGGATAACAGTATATTTTGGCCACTCCAGGTAACTGTAACAGAATGCCTTTTTCTGAGGCTTTATTATTGAAATAAAGGTTTAGGTAGCTGTATCTGGAGAAACAATGGTCGAATTGCTCCGCAGAGGCTTTTGAATTCGTAGGTCTTTGAAGTGTGTCCGCTCTGCATAGTTTGCACCAAAACAGCACAGTATACAGTACACAAACAGAGGGCTCGCTCAGCACTTTAACAGCTTCAAAAACAACAGATTTTGAAGATCATTGTCAGTTTTATCTTTTTGTCATAACTGCAAATGGCTTCTTCAGAAGGTATTTCATATATGCAGCTAAGCAACCTAAGATGTAACTCAGATCTGATAACATCTGGTCAGCAACAGACCATGTGTTTAAGATCTCACTAAAGGATTAATGATTAATCCTTTTTTTAAATTTTTTTTTAGAGTGCCTTTTCCACTCGCAAAAATAGAGATGTTTTCCCGTCACTTTCTTTATGTACAGAAAGCCAGTAAATTCTGCGTTATCGCATTTAGCCTTCTGTATGAATAATTCACTGGCATTTTATTACCCGGTTGCCATTAGCATGCAGAACAGGGAGCTTTGTAACCGAAAAGGCTGAGTCAGTGTATTCTCAGGAGATTGAGACACAAATCCCACTATTATCCCCTATAAGTGGAGATGTTTCCACTCAGGCGAAATATTGCACTCATCACTGTGATGTGCTTTTTCTGGGACGCTATGCAGAGGTCCCCCCTCCGCGCCGCCCCCCCCCCTCCCCTTGTTAGGAGCAGATGCTAAGCACCACGGCCTGTGCCTTTGCGTTCACGCCGCGACCCGTACCGAAGGAGGAGGTGGCTGAATCATCTCGAAAGCTCAGAGGTCTGTCACAGCGGTGGGAGCCTATGTGAGGGTGCCCGTGTATGTGTCCCGCACCGACCCACCCGCAGCTGACGCTTTGAACTGTGGCGCCTCTACCCCCCCACCCACAGACGACACCAAAACCGCCTGCCCCGTCGCCGCTGCACACAGCGTTTCCTCGTGAAATCCACTCGATCCCTCCAGTGTCCCCGTGCTGCAGACGTGGTCCAGCCTGCCGCTGACCCATGCGGTTCGGCTGACGCCAAACGAGCCTCTCGTCTGCGGCCCGATCGATGGCCCCTGCCTCGGCGCCGTACTCCGTTTGTGTGGGCTGAAGCTTCCTCCGGATGCTGCTGCTTCCATTGTCCCTCCATCTATCCCTCCTGGTATTTTCGGGCTCGGAGGAACCTGTCGTCTGGCGTTCTACTGCAGCTCCACGCTCGCGATAGCATCAGCAGCGTTGCGGTCACCCATCTGTCTCTTTGTCGTTTTATGTTTTGTTTTCCCCTCTCTCATATTTTTTATTTGTGGAAAAGGGGGGATCTTTCCCTTTTATAAGCTTATTTTCTTCTTAAATGGTAATATCTTTCTCTGTCACTTTATTTCAAATAATAGATTGAATGTGGAATGCATTTATGGTTTGGAAAAAAAAAAATGAATACAGCGTTCTGTGTCCTGAAAACCATGCTTTTCCAAATTACTATGTTCCTAGCCAAAATGGGCATATGCCAAGATGTCTGTTTTCCTTTCCTTATATTAACTGGGAATTATTAAAACATACGTTTGTTTTATTTTGTTTTATTATCCTGAACCGGTTTTTTGAAGTATTTAAGCATACAGCTGTCCCAAGGATCCTTGCAACCCCCCCCCCCCCCAACATTGCCTGTGCAGAGTCTTTCTGGGTGGCGGCTGATGCAATCTCAATTGAGACCAAAGTTCTGCATTTTGATCTTTGTTGTAGGCCTCATTGTCCAGCAGGTGGCACTAAAAAGAGCAGCAGGCATTTAGAATGTAATAGCCGTATAAGTAGATTATTAGGTACGGAAATCAATTGTCCTTTTCCCCCCACAGATAAGAGTAAATGTTTCTTTGTTTGCTTCAATTATTCATTTTTAAAGGATAGATAGGTTAGGTACTGTTCATTCTAGCATGAGAACCGATGTGCTGTTTATGGACTTTAACCATTCTAGAGAGTTATGATGAAGGTGTTTATCTATATGCCCTTCTCAGAAGTAGACCGTATGAACCTAGCAGTTGTAATGATAGATGGGCATCTCCCTTAAAGACTCTTTGGGGGAAGACTGGTTGAAACCACACAGCTGAATTATTTTTGGGTCTACGCTCCCCTAAGTACCTGGAATGGTCTCCCAACAGAAGACAAAAACATTCTCTTTGTGTTCAAAGTTCACACCAGGCCATCTGGTGTTCTCCACATGGAGCTGAATTATTCACATGGAACATTATAAATCGCCACTTTTCCCTGCATCCACTCTGGAGACCGGAGATGGTCCTTATTCTGAGTCCCGGCCTGAGGAACATTAGCCTAGGAGAAGGGGGGAAGGTTTACCTGTGTTCCTTTCACCCAGTTGGTGTAAAGCAAGTCAGATGGGTAACGCTGCCCTGATGTCTGACCATGTCTGCTAGCTGCACATCTGGTCCACGTTTATTTCTGTAGTAATTGACAGCTGCTCAAACTCAAAAACATACAGTCACAACTTAGGAATATGGTGATGTATGTTCAGTAAGCATGGGTTGGGAATTAAGACAAACAGCACGGGTCATGTTTTAATTTTAGGACCTAGAAGCGTGATTAGGTGACCTCAACCTTGGGTGACGGTGAGAGTGATTAGGTTAAGTTTTCTGGGACTGATCTGGTAGCACGGGCAAGTGAAAACGAGACCAGAATAATCCTGTGAAATCTGATGGGCCAAGCGGCGCAGATATCGGCAGCTGCAAGAGGGCTGTGCGTAGATGCCGATTTCCATGGACGTGCGTGGGTTTCTGTAGCGGATCTGAGCAGGTGTGTTTTGCATACGAGGGCGAGCGTCCACGCCCAAAACTGTGAAACGTTTTCACACATTTACACCTGAAGCCCTTTACACGACGGAACTTTGTGCGAAATCTCAATGTTTACGTTCAATATTTACGTCTCGGGCTGGCTTCCTCTGGGACACGTTTACGATGATGTTTTTAATTATGGCTCTCCCCGTGTAAAAGTGCTGCATGTGAAGGATCCATCCGGTGACTTTGTTTGGGATGAAAGCTTCTCATTCCTTCCCCACATGTGCCTTTTCCATACAGGCCGTGGAAACAACCAGTGTGTGCTCCTCCTTTCTTTTCGGTCAGTCCGCAAACTGGAGGGACAAAGATCCCGAAATCTCATTGATCAGCAGCTAGTGATTCCGGCACATTTGGGAATGGCCTGCCAGATGACTCCATTAAAACGGATTAGCCTTTTTAACTCGGTGCCATCCTGTATTGGGCGTGGTCCCATGCTGCACTATTTTATTTATGTTTTTTTTTCAGTTTAAATTTCATTTTACTTTATTTTGTGGTGCCCGTAAACTTTCTGTGCACTTGTGAAAACCAGCTTGCCCATTTTCAGTGGCAGAACATGGTAGTTTTTTCCCCCACCCCTTTTCTCTTTATTAATGTTTCCCAGTCCCTACCCTGATTAGCACCAGTGCTTTTGATCATGTTTCTTTGCCGTCCCTGTGATTTGTAAGCTGTTTAACGTGAGTGAAGTAATTAAATGACTAGACCGCGGAGGAGAAGAGAGTGGGTGCCGTGGCGATCATTAGCAGTGAATTACCTCTGTGTACACTTGAAGACTCTGAAGACTTTGAGTCCGCCCGCCTAGAAGGAAGCGGATCCCGTCTAAGCATTGATTAACAGAGGCTTGTTCCTCCTGTGAAATCACTTAATGGGTGTTTTTAGGGTCCTTTCAGTGTTAATGGGATAGGCTAACCTCAAAGGGAATGACGAGGAATCTCTTAAATGAGCTCGCCTCCTGTTAAACGTAAAATTCTCCGAGCAGCAAATCTTGTCTTATTGCACCAGCTAAATTTATGCCTCTTTTTCTGCCTACTCTGACAGTCATTTTTTGAACAGACGTCCCCCCAAGGCGCTTCACACCTAGAGACAAAATGAAATTTAATTTTCAAAATGGAAATATTTGTGGCACTTTCGCATGTAATGATGTACCGTAATGAGTGTTAAAACTGCCTGTTCTGTTTCCTGCTGATGACAGAAGGTCCATAAACGGAATAATTACTGTCAACGTATAAACAATATAATTACCGTCGATGTACAGGCATCTCGCTGAGCTTTGGGATCTAACTTTTTCTGCAGTTTACGGCCAAGGTCTTGGGCTGCTGGTGTTTCAGCTATAAAGAAGAAGAAAACCAATATTTTAATGTTGCGTCCCCCGGCTTCACATTTTCGAACCAAGCTAGCTTTGAGCGTTTTTGCTCCCAGTTGAATAAAGGAAGGTGCCTGGTGTCAATTTTGTAGAAGTTTGTCTTGGGTTTTCCTTCAGTAGATGGGCACAGCTAGCCTTCAGATGTCTGGGCTAATGTGACACCCCGTATGTATGTCTTATAAAATGTGTATAAAGGGCGAGTGTCCCCCCCCGCCCCCCTCCCGGGAGGAGCTGTTCCTTGTGTGCAGCATTTGAAAAGACTCCCAGGACTGGTGCTCCTGCTATTGGCTGAAAGGTGGAGCATCTAGTTGTTCTTTCTGGGTGGTGTGTAACAATCCTTAAGAAGGTCCTTGTCTATTTCAAATAGCTCTAGGGGCCCTTGGTTCCCTGCGACATATAAACAACCCCTGCATTCACATATTGTCCCGGTAAACAGATGTAGCAGGTGTGTTGACGGTCTCTTATTTCATGTGTATAACGGTAGCCAAGCTGCCAAAGCTTCCTTAGGTTACCTCTCACTCGGATGCGAAGATGAGCCTATGTGAAGATGGGCCTTTCATTTGCTGTTTTCTGAAAAGGCAGTAAAACCTCGTTACTTATTTTCGCTTACCTACGTGACCATGTTTCCAGAGATTTTTTTGTAGCGCTGTAATACTGTTCTGCCATCTTCGGCGGGTGTGAACCTTCCTAATACTTCGATTTTGAAGTAACAGTATGGTGCAGCTAATGTGAGCACTCTCAAAAAGTCAAGGTTTTATGCTGTAAATCAATAAAAACAAACTAGAAACATGCAATCTGAAATGCTTTTTTTGCGTGCAGAAATGTGAATGTCGAAGTACATGCTATTTTTTTTTTATCCATTCTTAAACAGTACCCCAGGTTTTATTTTTATAATGATAAAAGGATTGTTCATTTGTAGTGTTAAAATAGCAAAAAATATGAAAGTATGGTTGTATTAAAATCTCATTCTAAAAATTGGCCTGCACACAAGAGAATGTATGTTGAAAGTTCTGGAGTCTGGTATTATTAGTCAGGTTTGTACCTGTTTATGGTGTCTGGTTAGCACTTCTATAAGACAAGGAGAATACTAATGGAAACATTAGTCAGATGACCGTGCCGATTATTTTTAGACTCTGGCATTTAAAGTTGGAACACTTGGTTCCGCTTGTCTGTCAATGAGTCACCAGAAGAGAGAGGTTGCCACCCCCCAGGCTCTGCATTACCGGAGTAAACCGGGGGCTGCCAGACCAGGGATCCTCTTCTATACAGACCTCACATGGCCAATCCTGAGCCGTCTTTGATCATGCAATGTGCAACTAAGGCACAACCTTTGTTTTTTTTTTTCCCTCTCAGACTATATCTGGAATGTTCCAGAAGGCACTCGTCAATGTACTTCTCAGGTTAGCCGCAATTAGTTTTTATCACTTAAAAGCATATCATGTAAACCAAGCGAAACCAATCTCTAATCGTTGATTTGCCCCCCTTAGAGGTCATTTTTTTAATAGTTATGATCAGTGACACAGCTCATGCTGTGACAGCAGAATACAGTGTAGGGTTATACACAGTAGCGTATTTACCATTGATATGTGGAGACTTTCCATTGTGATCATCAAGTAAATCTGAGCTTGTCTCCCTCATGCCACTTCCTCTCACCGCTGCCATCGCTGCATTTTTTGCACCGAACGCAGTCGTAGAGCATTGACAGAAAACAGACAAAGCCATAATGGTCCATAATGGAATTTCCTCATTAGCGCATTTTTGCCCCTGTCGAAAATTTCCTTAATGTTGGGCGCCGGGTGTCAGTTCTAGGTTGGGCAACTGCCATCCAGTAGCCTGGCTGTGTTCAGGTCCGTTGTTTTTGCTGCGAGGACATTTCCGTCTTGTGGTCAACAGTGAAATCAGTTCCTGGTGAGGGGGAAAATGGGATGCTCAGTGTTCAAGTCCCCCTGCAGTGGTTTTTAAAATCCAGGAACAGGCAGCTTAACACACACATATATACACATATATATACATATATATATATATATAATATATATATATATATAAAATATTTATTTTATCATGGTGTTTCACACAAGTGTAATCCTGACATAATTATTCAGATGGTAACGATAGAAATCGGCACACAATACCCAAAGGGCACTTCTCATAATTCATGCTTTTAATAATAATTTGCAACATTACAATTTGTCTTTGGCGTGATGAATGAAGTTAAATAAACTACTAATGTTATTCCCTTATACATGGTTGATTGTTTTATCGTCCTCCTTTAGTGTTAACTAGGCCCAGAGGCCCATTTTATTTCACCACTGTGCCAGATGGTAAATATTCCTTTTTTTATTTCCTAAATATTAGTGAGAAGCTTGATCACTCAAACAGCGTTTATTTCTTGTGCTGCGGTGCTGTCCTTCCGATGAAGACTTACCGTAGAATCAGCCGTTTTATTGGTTTCGGTTAATGGCATCCCATTTGTTAACAAAAGCCATATTGGAAGGAAATATTCTGGATCTAATTAAGCAAGATTGTTGCGGTTCAGAAGTCAGCCTAAACAGATATACAAGACATGGCCTCTTTCAATACCTGTCTCCATGTTTCTTTTTTTATTTTTTTTTTAGGCGTCCCAAGTCCTGCTTTTCGCACAACATTTCCTCAAGGTATTAGATGAATTACGCATTTAAGGCCGTTTCTTTAAACTGTCTAGAGCAGCAGCATGCATGAGACGTGAGGTTAACAAAATAATTTTCAAGATTGGCTTGAAAGAAATGTTTTAACTTTAGATTTAAGTTACTTTTTCCATCTTGATTTAATACAGCCTGTTTAACTGCAAACACATGTTGAGGAATGCACTCTTGGCTTTTGTCAATGTGACATTTAGATTCCAGTAAGATTTGTGGTACATTATTTCCAGAAGAATCGTCGAATGTATACTGAAATACTTTCATTTTCTTTCATGAGTTTACTGTTGATTAATTTTTCCAGATCATAAATAGAACATTAAATGTTGCTCCTTTTGACACCTGACAAGTTATACTGCTTAAAAGACACTATTGTGGAGGATTTTAAATTGACGGATATATTCTTGATTGTCTGAAATTGTTTATTTGATATGTTTTATTATAAATGACTCGCATACCATTGAGTGAGTTTCTTCTACCTGTTCATATGTCTTAATCAGAAACCGACTGCAGATTAAGTAACATGTTAATGTTTTAACAGCTTTGCTGAACTCAGAAATCTTAACCATATTGATTTTCCATCCATCTTCCAACTGGGGGGGGGGGGCTTGGAGCCCATCCCAGGCTGCATAATGCCAAAGCAAAGCTATACCCTGCATGGGTTAGCAGTACGTGGCAGGTCACATACCCGCACACGCAATCGCATGCTACAGGCAACTTCTAGGCGCCACTTGCTTCTGCAACTTTGCATGTGCTGTTCTCAGTGCTCCCTCCTACCTGATGTCATGCCACCTGCTTTTTTTTTCCTGTTTAGAAGTCAAATCAGGAGTATAGCTGAGTCACCTGATCCCTTAGCGCAGGAGCGCGTTCACTTGGCGGCGGTGAAACATTATGATTTTTGGCTGCCCTGGGAATAGGCCGGCCCATTGTCTACCTTGAATGGGGGGAAAATTGCTGAGGATTGTGTGTCTGAGTGTAATTGAGAGAGTGTGAAGGAGACACAGTCTGTGTGTGGCTTTCCCCAAAGCGCGCACTCAGGCCTTGTGGTAAAATCTTGGTGAGCAACTTGGTGTCTACGGAAGTCAACCCATCGTTCCCACGCTCTTAAAACCCACTGCATGCCCCCCCGATACCCCCCAAAACTGCCACCTCCCCCCACCTCAAACTCTTGTCCTCTGACAGACCCAGTCACAGTGTGATGGTTTTAGTGGACGACGTGCCGTTCCTTGCGGTTAGGAGAGACTGCAGGAGAGGTGGCGGACCCTCGTAAGGCCTCTGATTTGTTCTACAGAGGCACGTGTTAAATGCAAAATTAGCATGACCTCACAAATTTCTTTCTGAACTTATAAGACAAAGTTCTGGGGAGGTTCGTTTTAAATGAAACCGAGGGCTGACATCAGCTTGTTTATTGCCCAATAAAAAGTATGTCTTATAGCCTTTAGTTACTTTCCTGCCCTGGTTTTTCTGATTGCCCTCCCCATCCTGTCTGCCCATTAGGCCTACACCTACGATAGGTCAGGCTAACGTATCTGGTAGCAGCAAAATACTCCTCATCTAGACGGGTAAATAGTTTCTAATTTTACCACCCCGGTTTAAACAGCAGTTGCGGTATTGCGTGACATTTTACCCTTAGTAGAAATTCCTGTCGTCACCTATTCAGTTACGTCTTTAAGCCGTTCCGCGGAAATCCAGAAAGGTGTTAGATGAATCTTCCTTTTGGAGAGTTTCGTGCAAGTTAAGACTGATGTAAAGGACAATGTGTCGTTCCCTCCCGAATTGAAGGGGAGCCATTTGAAGGCTGAAACAGGTTAAAACACCTTTACAGTCACTTTTAAAAACATTGAAGTCAAAGGCCTGTACTTCTGATGTGCACACATTTCATTACCTACGGCATTGCAGAGATTCGCACTATTTAAATGATGCATCTATCTATAGGCATTACTGTAATCATTCATTATTTTAAATGCATTAGCTACTCCAGTTCTTAATTGTATGTATGTAGGAGTCATTTGTGCATATCTTCTTGCTTCTTGTGTGTTTGTATTTGTCTGTGGGTTATGTATATATTGAATGAATGAATGGACGGGCTCCACAAAGATATGAATACAAACGTGTGTGTGTGTGTGTGTGTGTGTGTGTAAACGGGTATACCTTACCTTATGGGGACACAATGTCCCCACAACGTGATGAATACCCGTATTTTTTCCCTTATGGGGACTAGGAAACTCAATTTAATAAAAATCTGTGAATGCAATGACAAAACTAAAAATGCAAAAATTCTTGTATTTTACTTGGTTACTTATGGCTATGGTTAGGGCTGGGTAGGGGTTAAGGTTGTCATAGTTAGCGTTAGCGTTTTTCCCATAGAAATGAATGAGCGGTCCCCATAAAGATATGTTTACCCAACATGTGCGTGTGTGTTTTTGTGTGTGTGTCGGCGTTGGTGTGTGTGTGCATGCCTGCCTGCGTTCTTGTACATAGGGGGGAACCATCATTAAGAAGACCACCCCCTGCTCGCACTATGACCGTTTGCGGTTTTACAAGGCAGGACAGCGGCGTGGACCGTTCGCACGGTCTGGGCTTTGAAGTTCCAACAGGCCCAAGGGCAGCAGAATCACATTAGTACCAGTGGTGCCAGTGGGGGATCGAGGTGATTCCAACAGCTGCAGACACAGCTGTGCCAGGATCCCTCCTCGCCCGTGCCGGGATTTCAGCACGGGATTTTATTTTATTAGACGACTACTTCAACGAGATGAGGAATCCTCAGTCAACCGTCCTCTCTGAAACTTGATGCATTTCAAGGACAACCGTGACTAGACAATGGATTCTAGGCCCGTGTTAAGATTTCAGACTTTTACATTATTATATAAGCAGTGGGAGTAGCAGACCGGGAGCTGGAGAAGCTGCTCTCTGTTGTGCTGTATGTGCTGTGCTGCTGTCAGGATGCCTCAGGCACATTGGGAAGTAGCAACTTCAGTCCACAGGATGTACACAGTCGGGCCTGTCCACATGGGACACTGTCGCCATCTTCAAACGGGACAGAAATGCACACTCACGAGACACCTGTGATTAGACGGTCGGTGGTTTGAATCCTGTCCTCAGCAGAATAGTCACATTTCTTTTGGGCCCTTGAGCAAGGTCCTTAACCGGCGAAATGCTCCAGGGATGCATATCAAAGGAGAGTGAGACGCAGGTCTGTGAGAAGAAGCATCCTGATGTGCCTGAATTTACGCACATGGAAAGTAAAGCATCATTTCATTTGCTCTTTCTGACCGTTCAGCTGAGCGTGGGGCAGAAACTCCCAAACACTGGGGTCCCAACTCAGCTGGCCTGTTCCATGTGGCTCATGGCTTATCAAACCCTCCCTCCCTCCAGCCAACTTGCCTTTTTCTGGCTGCAGGAGCACATGGGGGGGAGCACACTATTAATCAGCTCGTCCATCCCGACTGCTGTCCCTGAACAGGTAACGGATCTTACGAGGTGCGGGCCACTCGTACGTTATTTCCGTGCCTCTTGCCATCTGTCGTCACGACAACAGACTTCCATCAAGGTCAAGCCCTGACGAATTTAATTCCGTAGCCGGGGAATCGGCACTCCATTAACACGAATCTGCATCCCAGTTACTCTGCCTGCTCTCCCTCCCCGTATAGATCTTTCATTATATTCTGGATGGGCTCCAACCAACACTTTCCTTATACAAGCAGTTTTGTGCAGTTTTCAGCAGAGGAGGCTTTTTTCCCCCCACCTTTTTAATATATATATATATATTCCAAGTTCATTAATAGTAGAATGCCACATTTTCCCTTCATTAAATACAATGAGGCTCCACAGTAAATTTGAAGCAGGAACGCGATACTGTCAGCTTCAGTGGGACCAAAGGCTGTTTCATGGCAAGCATGAAGGGGAGCGACAGGGGCCCCAGCAGCCCCCAGTGCCAGGAGGAGAGGCGCAGAGGAGGAAAAAGGGAGGATGGGGTAGAGTGGTACTGATGGGGGGGGGGGGTCGTCCCTGAGTGCCGAGATCCCTCCCGCTCCGTTTCATTTTAATGGCAAATTTGTCGGCCGCTGTTGTCAAGCGTCCTCCGCAGAGTGATTAGAACCCGCTGCTTTTTCCAGAGAAAGTGCAAACTTCTGCATTCGCCCGGCGCGCATTGTCACCCCCGCCGTCGGCTGCGGGAACAATTGCTGCCCAAATTGTGATATGTGTTGGCACA
>JAODKC010000045.1:7566085-7578781 GCA_026777985.1 Mormyrops attenuatus
GGGCCGTCGTTTGGGTGGGGTCCCCCAAGGTCGTTCCGTTTTGGGGGTTGCAATTTCTTGCCGCATTTGGCGCCCAATAAATCCCATAGCATACCAAAACCACCCCCCCCCCCCCCCCCCAAATTCCCTGCTGTAGATCTGACCAAATAATTTCCTGTTTGTAAACATGAACGTTGAGTGTGAGCTGTCCACTAGGTGCTGCTTTCCTGTTGCCCTTCACCTTTCACTGACACTTTTAAAACATGTCGTTTTTATTATTTTTTTATTTTTATTTTTTTCTAGGTTTGAGGAACTAGTCAAGAAGAATTCAGTAGAGTACCATGCTGGGGGCTCCACCCAAAATTCAGTCAAAATTGCCCAGGTTTGTTCTTCTCGTCTTCTTTCCATTAATAATAATCATGTATTTTTTTTTAATGTGTAGGGATTGAATGACCAGGTTTGGAAGAAGAATGTAAATATGTGAAATATTTTTGTTACTATTGAAATGAGGAATGTGGAATATCATGGCCGTGTACCGTGTATCGGGGTACCTTCCCCGGCCGCTCGCCATGTAGATCCAGCATGCATCCATTATGTATGAACTGTTAGGATCTGCCCCCCCCCCGTTATGTGTGGCAGTATTTAGCTAATTGACAGTGCTGTGCTAGCAGAGCCACTACCGGCTTCCTGTGCGCAGCAGTGCGACTACAGGAAAGAGAAGGCCTCAGGCGATCTAGCATCCCAACACCCTGGAGATCGCAGGCAGCCGCCTTTTCAAAGAGATACAGACATATGTGCACGCTGTAAATAGTCTTTAATTTTGAAGACCAGAGGCATTTACATAAATTCCCTCTCTAAAGACCCCCTCATCTTTTTTTAAATGTAGGACATTAACTGCCAGTTTGCCTTGGATATGGGTTTTGGGCCGATGCCAAAAAAAAAAAAGTGAAAATCTTTCAGCCAGTTTTAAATGGTAGCCACTGGTCCAGTGCCTGAGGAAGCAGTGAAGCCGCACTCTGCGGAGGGGTCCCTGCACGTGGACCCTGGAGCTCCCTGCAGGTTCAGCCCCGGGCATCCTGAAAGCGTGTCACCTTAGCGTTCGTTCGGCCGCCCGCAGGTTTTAATCGATGCAAGTCACGCGATTCCCAAATAAAATAATGGAATATGTCTATAACGCTTGCTTGAACATGGCAGGCTTGTTCTCTGTGTTACACGAGTCGATTATACACTTCAAATCCTAAAGCCAAACTTCCGCGGAGATATATTTTCACATTGTTACAGTTGGTTTGAGCTCTGAATCCAGTATGTAGGTTTTTAGTTAAAGCGTCGACCTTAAAAAGGGATTTCCAGTGTTTTATTTAAACCGACTTTGAGGAAAATGCCATGGAGCTTATTTTAACTCCCTGGTGAAATCTTAGACACACTGAGCCTTCTGCTGCTCTGTACACTTAACCTAGATTGAGGAAGTATCTGTATTTCACTCTACAGCCGGCAATCACAAAAGGTGTACAGATTTTGTGCTTAGACACTGAAAAGCAGATGCTCTGAAACCCAGGGTTCGAGCCGCAGTCCTGGGCTGTATCAAACCGGGCAGGCTCAAGACCAGGATGCCAGACCAGTCCAGCATCAAGGCTACTATTACATTAAGTATTATCTGAATTTAGTTTCAGATTTGCTATTTAATATTAAAACCTTCATAATGTTACATCAGGGTCTTTAACCACTACTATCTGCCATGCTGCATTTTTTTTCTTACATTATTTTGCAAATTAGGAATAATGTTAAATTAAGAAACTGAATTAGTCACTAAAATATTGTAATTGAAAGGGAATAAGTATTTTGTATGGTTCTCGGACATCAAAATATGAATGCATAAAATAATGGTAAAATGCTAGGACAATAATGTTTATTAATTAGAACAAAAGGCTCTTACAGTTTCAATTAAATTCCATAAATGCGCGAGAGGTTTGTCGACATTAAAGGAAAATATTTCCCCAGTGTGTAGAGATTTTCTTTTCATAAATTTACCTTTGTATCATGTAGTTTCAAAGCTATTCTGTGGGCTATTTTCAGTGCTCTCTTACCCCATTAGGGTTTTGCTGTTCATGGCTGTTTGTAGCTTTTAGTCCTAACCTTAAGGAGACCTTTCAGTAGAAAGTGTAGTTATATATACTTTGTATTATTATTGCATATACATTGTATCAAATAGCGTAAATGACTGATTTCCCATGTATAGGAAGAGTTGGGGACATCAGACTTTCCTGTGTTATGGAAGCTTAATGTAAAAAATGTGATGGTAATAACTACAGTCTGACTGCTCATCAAACACAAAACGAGTGAGACACCTACGTATTTGCGCAGGTCAGTGATCCGTGAGCTTCAGACGGCTCTACGAAATCAAGGCGGCTTGCTTGCGATGCCGAACGCGCTCGTTTCATTTGCTGGTTCCTGAGTGTCATTTCCAACCGAAACATCTCATACGCAAAGCAAACAAAAACTAAATGCAGCGCAAGCGTCAAGCTGGCTAAAAGTTAAAATCTCGAGGGATAGCCGGGTTGAGCTGCGTCGCGGTAGCTATTGTACCAGTTAATTAAAACATCGTCAGTGAGAACTGGAAAAGGCAGTATAGATAACACTAGCTTAGCTTTTACAGATTTAGAATAATTAGGCAGCAGTTTGATGCAAAAGCAGCAATTTGCCACATGGTTGATTTGCAGAAGATGTTGTAATGAAATTCCGTAGTTGGCTTTATGTCTTTAGTTTATTTTGATTTGAAATGCAAATATTCCCCTTGATTGGCAGTCGGATCTCTTCCTTCTGACTGCCAACGACTGATTGACCTCCTCCGTTTCGTCACTTTTGAGGATGAAGTTTGTTTTATAAATAAGTTGTGACTTCGAGGCAGAGAAACCGCGAGAGATGGAAAGATTGGGAGACACAGCAACGGGGGAGGAATTTCCTGACAGTATGATTTAATTTCAGCTAAGGAATGACTTAGGCTTTTGCAAGTCGGTACAGGCTAAGGGCGATTTTCCCCCCATTGAAAATATGAGCACAGCTCAAATTGCGCATCGAAGGATTGTCATGATGACCACTTCCCCGAAACGGTTCCACATATTGCTTTCTATATGTGATGCAGTGGGATTTTTCATATCATATACTTTGGAAACCTGACAGAACAAAAACAGTTTACACTACTCAACCCCCCCATCACTTCTTACTGTTGCTGTTCTAGTTGTCACCTATCATTTGAGCTTTGGTGGAGACTAAATCTTTAGATCCTCTAGCGCTTCTCTGGTGCATGTGGTTCCTCACCTGATTTAGATGGAGGGCTTATTCTACCGTATATGTCCCACGCATCTCCGCATAGCGCATTCACATTCCAGCGCCGTGTAGCAACACTTAATATCTGATCCAGCGCTTGGAACCGTGACGCTGGCGTACCGCGTTTATCGCCGGTTACATCTCGTGGCTGCAGTCGGTCTCTCTGTTAGTGGAAAAACGTCACGGCTTAATTTTCTGTTAACTAGGGAAAAAAAGAGAGTAACACTGCAGGCAGGTTTGTGTATTTGTGCTAGCTGGGGGTCAGATGTGATGAAGGGTTAGCGTCAGTGGCTTTGAGTGACCCTTGTTTCCCTCTTTAGATTGGTGAATATCAGCAGGGTCTCATTTCTGTACATTTCCAGTGAAGAAGAATATATTATTGTCATTCTGCATGTACACCAAAACTCTGTCCACCAACGCTACAACACAGAATAGATGTAAGATATAAATGTATAGAGTACTGTTTTTTTGTGCCTTTATGCCCACAACATTGTGAATGTACACGTCTATCGACCAAGCCTCAAGCACAATCCAGCAGTTTGTGCATAGTTACTTTGCAGCGTATCATACGCCAAAATATACTCCTAATTAAACCGTTAGAAAAAAACAGAAGAGAGATGCGTCTGTATTCGGTAAGCAAAATGCAAAAAGCTTTAAAGGTGCTGACAAATCAGAATATCCGGGAAACACCGCAGCGAAGAAAGTGCAGATCTTTGTGACTCTGAGAGAAGATCGTTTCGTTTTAGACTTGGGTCACGATGCCTTTCTTTGGTTTTTCTTAAGCATTCCTCTGCCTTTGCTTCCTGTGCTGAGTCTATTAGAGAAGCTCAGAGGGGCCCAGTGCCGCACTCAGGAATCAGCTCCCTTTATTGGAAACACATGTGTGTGATGTTGTTGAACATTCTGTAGAAAATCTGCCTTTACATGCGAAGGACTTCCCCGGCTCGTATTCATATGGAAACTCAAACAGAGCTGGACGCCTTTGTGTAGGCACCAGTGTATTCCTCAGGGTATAAATGTCCCATGACCTCATGTTTGACTTCACAGTTCTTTCTTTTAAACAAAAAGAGAGGCCTTTCCATCTTACTTCTATTTGTTGAATAGTTTTAAATCAGGATTTTTTTCCTTCATTCTGCTAGCCTACTGCCCCGTAGAAAAGATAGGGAAACTAATACTTTGTTTCACAAGAAATGCCCAAATCTTTTTTTTTTTGGGGGGGGGGGAGGATTTAACTTTAACTGTATGTGGGATCATGTCGCTTTAAGTTCCCCAGAAGTTTCTAAATGACGCGTTTTTGGTGTGTTTTCGTTAACTCTGCAATCCAAGTGAAACTGAAAGGGACAGTGTTAATCACATCAGTACACTGTAACCAAGTCAAATCTCAGAAACGACTGTCATGGACGTAGCATGGTTTAAAGTCAGATTTACATACAGAAATATTTTAAACAAATCATGCAGAATAAATGTGAATGAATGCACTTGAAACTATAAGCATACTAATTAACAATTAAAAGCTGTAGATTGGGGTGTTGTGAGATTTGTGAGCGGCGAGGAATCTGGAGGAAAACGCTATCATTAAAGCGAGTGACTCATTTGTTTTAGAAAGGTTAATTGAACTCTGCCATTAAACCCACTGCCTGTTTTCAAATGACTGCTGGTGCCAAAGCTTTTTACTCGAGCTCGAGCAGGAAGGGGTCATGGACAATTTAAACTCTGAAAGAATGTGCAAATACTCTCCTATTCCCTTGGACGACTTAAGTCTTGATGTGTCGTTTGCCAGGCACGGTAGTAATTATTTATTTCTACCTTTTCTTGCTTATTTTCCTTCCTTTTTTCACCCAGTAGCGGTGCTTCTCTGTGTGGGTTTCATTATCATCCCACTGCAAGGCAGCTGTGTGATCGTATCACATGATTGCTTGTAACATACCACAGGGTGAGCCGTAGGCCCCTGAATTCCCAAAATGAGCAATCGGCCATTTGTGTGTCTCTCTGTATTACGTGTCGTGAGTCGCAGTACCGGAATGCCGCTAATTAGTGCCGTGCGAAGGTCACTGTGGTTGACAGCGAATTCTGCTCTTCTGAGACACTTTTGTATGATGCTTTGGAGATCCTTGCAAGATTACATGCCCTTGGGTAGTGATAGGGCTGAACTTTACCCTTTATGTGGCTAGATCCACTAAATAAAACTGTGTGTACAAATGTTGTAATTTCCATGGCCTACCTTATAAGTTAAGGATTACTTCCTCTTGTCCACCAATGAAGTCTTACAATTCCAGTGTAGTAGATAATAATAATAATAATAATAACATGGTAATGCAAATTCTCAAAAACTTTTTTTTTTGTGTGTGTTGAAGCTAGGGTTTTATGTATTATTTGTCTAGAAGACCCAATGGAGGTAATTTGATTTCAGTCATCCTTTTGAATATCAGTTATCTTCAAACCCCAAATCCAGGTTTAAGAAAAAAAAAAAGCCGATCCTCAAGGGTAACTCTCTATTTAATCTTCTTTTTCATTTTGCTATGACCCAAATCCACCTTTGATCCCAAAGCTTTTCTGAACTTTTTGTGCAGTGTTTGTTTTTTCGTTTTCTCTTGCACTTCCTAATTTAAGATGCTTATCTTGCCTGTCGCTTCAGCTGATGAAGTTACAGTGAGCAGTCAGACAGTGTCCCGCTAATCCGTTGACATTTTTTTTAAGGAAGGGTCACGGCGGACTTCCTGGGTCCACATCCACTGGCCCATTTTTATATTCTGATGACAGATTTCATTAATGGTACAACATGATGCAACACAAACAAAAGTGAGATTTCAACACAGATTTCTTGGCGACGAATTCATGTCAGATTAATGTTGTACAGTGTCTGATTTGAAACTTATGAAGCTAAAATGTGTAAAAAAATTAGAATTAAAATGAGAATTTATGCTTTTTAAACCCAATTTTTTTAGGAGTCTCAACTCACGCTAAGAATGATTTCTTAAATATTCTCTATCCTTCTCTTAGACAGGGATAATTATGAATAATATGAATGATTTTATACAACAGATAGAATGTGCAGAACATCTTCTCTGCTCTTTACCTGGATTTTGTTGTTGCCTGGTTACAGTGTTAATATACCGTTCAGGTTGGGCCAGACACTGATTAGTATTAAGAGTAGCTCAGGTAGATCATCTTAAGGCATAATGGCTGGTTTTGTCCTTCAGTTATTTATCCAGTTCACTGGCAGTGTTGGCAGTGTTGTGATATTTAATGCGCATTTTAAACTGCTAAGATATTTAGCGAAAACTCTCAACTGGCAAAGCTTGATCAGATAATGCTTGGAAAATGAATCCCTTTAGCCCCAGTGTTTGGATAATGATGTTCTGGTTCACAGTTACTCGCCGCTGCCTGGTGTGGAGCTACTTTTCTTAGTGCAGCGCCCTTTAATTCCTTTCTTCCTGTGCATTTTCCAGTTCATTTAGCCGTTATTTTTCATCATTAGGTGAACAGTTACGTTGCCATGGGCGGTCCGTCATCTCGCTGAGTACCACTGTAGTCTCACACCCCCAGGGCTGCGGGTTCGACTCCTGGCTGTGGAGCTCACACATCCTCCCTGTGTTTGCACAGCTTTCCTCCAGGTACTCTGGTTTCCTCCCACGGTCCAAAAATCGCACAGTTAGGTGAACTGGCAAGCTTAAATGGTCCCTAGAGTGTTATGTGAGTGTGTGTGTTCTGTGATGGCCTGGCATCCCACCCAAGGTGTACCCCAGCCTTATGCCCAGTGCATTCTGGGAGAGAATCCCGGCTCACTCTTTACTGGATAAGCGACATGGAAAATGGATGAATATTCTTTTATATTTAACAAAAAATAATTTCGCAACTTAGAATGAAACAAATCATCTAAATGGTCTTTTAGAAACGAAAAAATAAGTCCCTGAAGATCTGAAGATGTAGCTGAGTGGATGTACATAATAATTATTGCCTTTTAATGTACTTTTTCCTATTCATACATTTTATAATAATTTATCTTTTTGAAGGAGGTAGTGCATCTTTTCTCTTTTGTTACCTCCCTGAACTAGTCTCAACAGTATTTAATCAATATTTAGAGGGATTATTCACTTTTCCCCCCAATGCACCTTTCTTGGCTAAAACAAATGGTCTTTAAGCACTAATGTCACTAGATGAAATATTTAAGTGCATTACAGACTGGCAGTGCAGAAATAGGATCATTCTTCCGTATAAAGGAACAGTAAAAAAAAAATTAAAAATCAGTGGAAAAAAGTGACCTCACAAGTGACACCACAGTAAGCCTGTTAAGGAACTATATTTGATCCCAAACGTAAATGTCATTTTTACATCCAGTCTCAGAACATAATGATTAATTAGCTGTTACACAGCCACCAGTTAAGTCATTTTTGTTGTCCAGGTACCTTAATACCCAGGTTCTTTTACAGCTTATAACAAAGACTTGATATGGCTTTAACAAAAATGTAGTAAGGCTGAAATGTGAATTTAAACTTTCTAGTTGTTAAGGAAAAAGGTTTCCTCCATTGAGTTTTCATTACACTTCATTTATATATTGTTTCAATACTGTTTTTTCGATTATTTTTTTTTTGTACAATATTGATATACACTATATAGACAAAAGTATTGTGACACACCTCTTAATCGTTGAATTCAGGTGTTTCATTCCGAACCATTGCCATAGGTGTATAAAATCCAGCACCTAGCCATGCAGTCAGGTTTACAAACATTTGTGAAAGAACGGGATGTTCTGAAGAGCTCAGTGAATTCAAGCATAGTACTGTCACGAAGAGGCAGGCCACGTAAAGTAACAGAGCGGGGTCGCCGAGTGCTGAGGTGCATAGTGCACAAAAGTCGCCAATGCTCTGTTGACTCAATAACTGCAGAGTTACAGACTTCCTCTGGCATTAATCCCAGCACAAAAACTGTGCACCAGGAGCTTCATGGAATGGGTTTCTATGGCCGAGCAGCTGCATGCAAGCCTCACATCACCATGCCATGCAAGTGGTCACATGGAGTGGTGTAAAGCACACCACCACTGGACTCTGGAGCAGTGTTAACGTGTTCTGTGGAGTGACGAATCACGCTTTTCTGTCTGGCAGTCTGATGGACGAGTCTGGGTTTGGCAGATGCCAGGAGAACGTTACCCACCTCACTGCATTATGCCAACTGTAAAGTTTGGTGGAGGAGGGATAATGGCATGCGGTTGTTTTTCCAAGGGTTGAGCTAGGCACCTTAGTTCCAGTGAAGGGAACTCTTAATGTTTCAGCATACCAAGACATTTTGGACAATGTTTCCAACTTTGTGGGAACAGTTTGCGGAAGGCTCTTTTCTGTTCCAGCATGACTGTGCCCCAGTGCACAAAGCAAGGTCCATAAAGACATGGTTGGGTGAGTTTGGTGTGGAAGAACTTGACTGGGCCACACAGATCCCTGACCTCAACCCCATCAAATACCTTTGGGATGAACTAGAATGGAGATGTGAGCCAGGCCTTCACATCCAACATCAGTGGCTGACCTCAAAATGTTTCTCTGGATAAATGGGCAAGAATTCCCACAGACACACTGCAAAATCTTGTGGAAAGCCTTACCAGAAGAGTGGCAGCTGTTATAGCTGCAACAGGGGGACCAACCCCATACTGGTGCCTATGGATTTAGAATGGGATGTCATAGAAGTTCCAGTAGGTGTAATGGCCAGGTGTCCCTTTGCTTTTGTCCTTATAGTGTATATATCTATATATCTGAAATTATAAGAAAATGCTTTTATCAAGACCTGCTGAAAATTCATAAGTGTTAGGGATCTTATTGTTGTTTATTTGCTGTATTGTGAAACTATACTGCCATTGAATTGGATAGTATGGTATTAATTGGCATCTGAATTAATTATGGAGATTAATAATGATGAAGATTGCTTTTGTGAATGTGACTTAAAAATGGATTACCTGATATGATTATTATATGAGACCAATGTTGAATTGGGGCGTGGCATGGCCACCTGACGCCTGTGGGTATGAGATTATGTATCTGTGCATATATAGGATCTGCATGAGTCCCCAGTGGGTCTTCCAGTTAGCTTTGTTACTTATAGGATAAATTCCTGGTCACTGTTACCCTAACTGAATAAGGTAACTGCTGAAAATGAAAAAAGGATAGCGAAATTGAAACTATGGATGCTTGAATAAATGAAAGATCTGGAAAGGAGAACAACAGTGGTCACTGTGATCGGATGGTCGCTGGTTCAAATCCCAGGGTCGGCAGAGTGATTTCTCAGTTCACCCCTTAACCCCCAGTTGTTCTGGGGACTGTCAGGCCCTGCTTTCTCAGAAAAGAAAAAAATGTATTTCACTTTGCATAAAAGTGCGTGCTAAATAAAAAAAAATATATATATATTTTTTTTTTCTGCCTCAGTTTTGTTCCGCAGTTTCCCTATTACTAAGGTGCATTATTTCATTCCTATCATGGCTTTATTATCGAAGGTGAGTTACCCAGTGGTGGAAGAGATGGGCTCAGTGATTGGGAGGCTGGAGAGTTTAAGTTATAGATTCTAAACGGAAACTAATTAAGAATTGATACACAGAATTACAATGAATTTAAGAACATGTCTCTGCAAGTACTGGCATCCCTTCCAGGATCTCCCTTTCCTTGTACAATTCCCAGGATAAGCATGCAGGCACACCGTGACCCTGTCCCAGCTGGGTGGTTAGAGGATGGATGGATGTTGTAAATGTCCCTGTACTCTTCCTTCAGATACCTGCCATTTTTTATCGCTTCAGCTTCCTGTAACTCTTGCTCACAGGGTTAATGACTGCAGCTGCATTGTACCTGCAAACATGGAGCTGTGCTGGAACAGGTTAGAGCTTCCAGTGGCTCCGAGGCCGACGTGAATGTTACACATGAGGACGGTATCCATTTATTATATAATGCTTGCAAAAGCTACTGATTTTATAGCTTCAGGGAACTGAGCTTAACAGCTTTGATGCAGAAGTGATAAGGGAAAGCAGATTAACCACATAACCTTTTTTTTTTTTCTGTAGCTACACGAAGTAACACATTATTAGCCTGATGATATCTATCCATCCATCCATCTTCTAGCTTCTAGGGTCGTGTGCAGCCTAGAGACCGTCGCAGACAGCCTAGGGTGCAAGGCTGGAGAGATCCGTGGATGGGATGGCGCAATATTCTTTCATACCAAAATGTCAATGAATTGTAGCTTATGCATTTATTAACGACTTGTGAAACTGGTCCTGCCCGAAAGACATGTAAATACCTGGAAAAAGTTTATTGCACTTTTTTTCCATATCTCAGCTACTGCTAATGTAATTTATGAGACAAGAATCAGCAAACTGCATTTTGATTAGATAGATTTTAAGTGTCGTAAAAGCTCTATATATTCCAGGTATATGAAATACAAGAATGTGTTTTGCATGTTAAAATTGCAGAACCCATGGCTGAGATAAATTGGCTATGTTTCTTGTTAGTAATCTTATTTTCAGAGTGCTGGTGTGTGGGCATCCAGTCCAGGATTTATCAGGTCGTGCGTCCTGCGCTGTCGGGGATCGACTGCCGGCTCACCTGCACGGAATAAGTGGTTATGGGAAATCGAGGAGTGGATGGACTCCTGCTCTGTCATGTGTAATAGTATCAAATCCACAACAGGAAGCCTCCATAAAGATTGGGGTTTTGAGCTAGTCCTGTGACGGCCCTTCACCCTGACTCCAGGATAAGAGCTTCTGCTGGGAGATGCTTGTGGAAGAGCAGTCGTACTACTTGATTGAAAGCTGTGTGCTGCCAGTCTGCACCGACACTTAAGCACAGCCTTCCGGCCCGTGGGCCTGACTGAGCTCCCGGCGCCGAGAGATGCGTTTCCGAGCCGCGGAATACATTGCCGCGCGCGAAACCAGAGGCGAGCCTCTCTCCAGATTAGCGCCCGGCGCACAGGCTCCTCCAGCGACTGCAGGCCGCGTCTCGTGCGTCTGGGTGCCGGGGGAGTGACGAATCTATCAGCGTTCCTGCGATATGGAATTCTGACCAGAGCACAGAAAGAAATTGCCTGCAGAAAGGTTCCCACTGCGGCGCCATTTTTGGATGTGATTTGCAAGAAACGTGCATGGCTGAATTCACCTATTCTTAAGTCATCATCCTAGTGGATTCTAGGCTACCTACTTCTATGAAACTCATACCACATCTTATAGTAACTTTTAATGAACTGGTTGTCGATTAGTAGGGGTATGGTGGCACGGTGATTAGCACTGTTGCCTCGCACCTCTGGGATCAGCGTTTGAGTGTCTGCCATGACTCTATGTGTGTGGAGTTTGCACGTTCTCCCCGTGCTGTCGTGGGGTTTCCTGCGGATACTCCGGTTTCCCCTCACTGTCCAAATTACACTCTAAGGTCAGCTGGAGTTGCCAAATTCCCTATAGTTGTGATTGCATGTGTGAATAGCGTGTGTGCGCTGTGATGGGTTGGTGCCCTGTCTTGGGTTATGCCCATAGTTTACAGGAAAGGCACTGGGAGCATAGAACGAGCAGGTATAAAAATGAATGAGTGGGTGGATGCATGGATGGATGGACGGACAGTTGTTGATTTATACAGCTATACTAGAAGCTTCCCTTGGACTGGTCTCGTTAGTGTTGAGGATTGATTTTCATAGACTAAAATGAAGGTGAATTAGTTCAGCGTATTTTCCTAAACGAGTTAGGATGATGCTCTCCTGCTTCATAGACCCAGGAAGGTTTTTTTTGGCCATTCTGTTTGCTGGCCAAGCAGCTGCACTTCTTGAGAAAATGTTGCACAGCAACAGAAAAACACCTTTAAATATTTGGGGGGGAGGAATTAAACTTTCAAGAGGATATCAACAAGCCAGTAATTAGATTTTATTCCCATAGGTCACAAGTTCAACGAGCCTGAGTTTGAAAATATACTGGTGAAGTGCTAGTATTATTTTGAGTAATGCTTCTCATTTATGCTTAAACGTCTCGGCACTGGCCTCGCTGGCAGTAGCGTGCAAGCTATATGGAGGCTTAGCGGTAATTATTATCATAACAAAAAGTATAAGTGCATAAAGGCACATCTGTCGTATGTCGTCTGTGTGCATTATTAAGGTTGCTCTGTGTATAATGTAAATAAAGTCGGTAGCACATTGTCGTTCTCCCCGGGTTGCAGGCTTTATCCAATGACAGACTGGAAAATAGTGGAGGAGAAAGTGCGAAGTGGAGTGCTGAGCTTTATGGAAACAGATGGGGGGGGGGTTGATATCAGCAGCCTAGCTAGTAGGTGACAGACAGAAACTATTAGTAATAGTCCTTATTAGTGGGCTCTTGCTTCGCAGTGAGCCCAGTGTCGGCGGCGGGGGGGGGGGGGGGGGGGGGGGGGGGGGGGGGGGGGGGGGGGGGGG